>CAUYRH010050580.1:0-40016 GCA_963574655.1 Perodicticus potto | reverse complement strand
CTGTAGTCCCAGCTACTTGGGAGGTGGAGGCAAGAGACTCGCTTGAGCCCAGGAATTGGAGGTTGCTGTGAGCTGTGATGCCACAGGACTCTATCCAGGGTGACAGCTTGAGGCTCTGTCGCAAAAAAAATAAAATAAAATAAAATAAAAAAATCAGCAAATGATCACTGGATGGGGAGGGGCTCAGGGATTTTAAAGGTACACAGAACTTTCTAGGTTAATTGTAATGTTCTATCTTGTTTGGGGTAGTTACTACACAGGGGTACACAACTGTGCAAACATCAAACTGAGCGGTTATGATGTGTGCACATTACTAAATACATTAGTTTTTATATATCAATTTAAATTAGAGGTGAATGGTGGATTTCTATTCCAGAAGCACTTGTCTCTAACCCTTTACTGATCTGACCTGTATGCATCAGTGTGATTTCAGGGCTCTACTCTCTTCAGGGATAAGCCCTTAATTATGGAATTTATCATTTTTTTTTTTTGAGACAGAGCCTCAAGCTGTCGCCCTGGGTAGAGTGCCGTGGCTATGGAATTTATCTTTAAGGACACACAATTCAGTGTCCCAAAGAAATAGTAATTAGAATCTGTGAAGCAAGTTTTGTGTAAACAATAACCTTTTATTTACATTGATTTAGTGAGCAACCATTTGACCATTGTAAGGCACTCCTGTACTAATTTGATTTTTACATGAATCCATGGTACTCTTTAAAAGTACAATACTTAACCTACTTTAATGCAAGCTAGTCGAAATGATAGGGTAGAAATTAATTCTTCTAAGGCATGCAGAACACTATCACTTTTCATTAAGCCTATTCTCTAGTATCTGCTGCCATGACCTTCACAGTGCTCCAAATTAGCACTAGAATTTTGGGTTACAAAATAATTTCCTGTCCAAAGCAAGTGGACACTCAGGTCATTATTCTTCTTTCATTAGATAACTTGTTAGTATTTTCCCTGTTAGGTAGAAATGAACCACAAGTCAGGGTATGTGGTAGGAATTTATTAATAAGCAAACAACTTTGTCATACCACGAAGACCAGCAATTAGGTTATATATGACTTGAGAGCAGGTGCAAGAACTTAACAGTTTTAGAGGATTCCATTAAAATGTCTGTCACCTATACAGACTTACGACAAGTACTCTATAAATGCTGGTAATTATTTTTTGCTCCACTCCCTCTGAGAAAATGATGTCACCTGCAGAGGTGGGAGAACACATTAGCAAGGGGGTCTCCCTATAAGAGGAAGCTGGGAAATAGGGTGGTGGCGTTTTTGGATAAGATCAGCAAACGATCACCAGATGGGGAGGGACTCAGGGATTTTAAAGATACACAGGAGACCTTTCTATGTTAATTGTAATGTTCTATCTTCTTTGGGGTAGTTACTACACAGGGGTACACATATGTTTATTTGCTCAGTCCTCAGGAGTCTCAGCAGGCCCCAGATTCATTATTTAAGAATAGCCATTTAAAGCACAGTGACTTCTAGGGCACTGTTCGTATCATACACACAAAAACAAACAGTAGCCATCAGAAGGAAATCTAAAATCTAAAGAAATAAGTTTTCAGCCTAAATAAAGTTTTTTGGGGGAATAAACTGTCTACTGTAAGGAATTGGATTTCTATTGCTATAATTATCCTTCAAATTCTCATTTTGAAAGAAAAGTGAATACTCCACGGCAAAGGGCAGGCAACTTGTAAATAACCTTTTATACAGGTGTAGTCAGTGAACAGGGATTTACAAGTGCCAAAAATGACACAAAATGTTACTCAGGATATGTTACTTCTGCATATAAAGCCAATGTCCAGCAGGGCTCAGTAGTGTGCACCTGTACTCTCAGCTACTTGGGAGGCTGAGGCAGGAGGATCCCTTAAGCCCAGGAACTTGAGGCTATAGCATGCTATGATGCACCATTGAATAGCCACTGCATTCTAGCCCGGACAACATACTGAGACTCTGCCTAAAAAAAATTTCTTTTTTTTTAAAAAGCCAATGTCATCAGCTCAAACTAAGTGAGACTGCCTTTCTGGAAAGGGTTTGGATACAGGGCTTAACTCATTAACATGCTAGGGTGGCTCTCAAAAAGGTAGAGCACATGTTAGGTCCTTAATAGTACATCTGAGGTTGCCAACAAAAGAGACATCCGTTTTGATGAGAGCCAAGATAGGAATTAGTCATTGAGTTTCCAGGTCAATCTGAGCTTAGAAGTCCCTGAATGAATTTACAAAATTTTTACCACTCTCGCTCTCTTAATTTGTTGGGAAATCTCAGACACTTAATTGAGTCTGTATGTATAACAGAATCAAAGTTAAGACCCTTTATTCACTGCTGTACCTCCAGTGCATGGCACTGTGGGTGGAGTGAAGGGACCTTGAAACTTAATTTCACCACTTACTAACAGGAGGACCTCGGGGAAATTACCCACCTTCTTTCAACTTCTATTTTCTTATTTATAAAATGGAGCTACCTATATCATAGGACTATGAATTTAAATAAGATGGACATGAAATATTCAGTAAATGCTAAATAGCCATAATTATCCCTTACATACTAATTCCTTACATTTATTTATTTTTTTAGAGATAGAGTCTCACTTTGTTGCCCTCACCGTGGTGTCACAGCTCATAGCAACCTCCAGCTTTTGGGCTTAGGCGATTCTCTTACCTCAGCCTCCCAAGTAACTGGGACTACAGGCGCCCGCCACAATGCCCGGCTATTTTTTTGCTGTTGCAGTTTGGCCGAGGCCAGGTTTGAACCTGCTACCCTCAATATATGGGGCCGGCACCCTACTCACTGAGCCACAGGCGCTGTCCACGTTTATATTTAAAAATAAAAATTTCAGGGCATTTCAGTTTTGTCAAAGACCATTTCTATCATCAGATCTTGCTCCCTAGGTATGACTGGTTTTGTCTATATATGTCTGGTACAACTAGAGCTATGGGGTAACTGACAGGAAAAGCAGAAGCTGTTGAAGAGAATGTGGACAGACAAGATGGCAGGCAATACCAGTTGAAGGGTACAGAAGGGCTTTCCAGTTCTTGATTCCAATCTCATCCTGCCTTTGACAGTCTATGAGACTGCTTTGTGTCCTTATGTATTGCCTAAGTTAGCACCAGTGTGCTTATTTGTGACTAGGTTTTGTTTCCCCATTTTCTATGATCACCACAATATCCCCATTAAACAAACACAGCATAATGGAATGAACATACGGAATCAGACAAGCACGGCCCTGCTGTTAGACTTAATGTCTAAATTCTAGGTGAATTTATAGTCTGTTTCCTTATTTTAAAGATAGGATAGCAATGCCTATTTTGTTCAAGGGCTGCTTAGAAGATACAGGTAACTAAGACATATAGCAAAAAGGACTCAACAAATAATCATTCCTCTTAATATCCCCTGTTTTGCAAAAGGTAGAACTATGGCTGAAAAGTATCAACATTCTATCACACCACACTGGGAACAAAAACAGGAAAATCCACTGTCTTAATACACAAGATTACCGAAAGAATGAAAAACAAAAGCGAGAAACTTTTGAACTCTTAAGCTCTCTGAAGTTAATTCTAAGTGATTAAGTGCAATTGTGCATTTACTTGATGCCAATAGCTTAGTGACAGCTTTGCTTATAACCACTCAATTTCCTTTGCTCATACCCTACATTAGTTTACTTTCCCAGATTTCTCCTCTTTAGGAAAAGAATGTATTGCCAGTAGACATGAATATTCTATTCTGCTTGTCAGTTCTACTTCTAAGTAAGGTTTTGGTTTTGTGAATTATTTTTCTATGGAAGACAACTTACCAGTAAACTGACAAAAACAAAAAAATTGGGCATTGCACACTAGACCCTGAGAAGGTACCATTCCACAAAACCCACTCACAGCGAGAACCTACAGGGAGGATTTATCTGAGCCTGTTTAGTTGCCTTGAATCCTCTCTCTCTCTCTGCAACCACAGGAGTCTAGATAAAGGTTCTCAACCTTGTCTGTACATTGGAATCATTGCAGTTAAAGGTGGTGAGCGGGAAAGGGCTTTAAAAAATACTGATGCCTAGTTTAAAACTCAAAACAATTAAATCGTTATCTCTTTAAGGTGGGACTCAGGCATTAGTATTTTTAAAAGCTTCTCCATGATTCCAATGCACAGACACATATTAGAACCACTGATTTAGATAACATCAGATGGACAGTGGCGTAAAGTTGCAACCTAAGACTATGCGAACCAATGATCTAGGAATAACATCAGGTGGACAGGACGGTGGCTTTAGGTTGCAACCCAATACCAACAGAAGCTGAAAAATGATAGCCCATGGGCAGTTTCTCTTTGGCCTACATTTAAAAATATGGCAAATTTGCAACATTTCACAATTAAAAGCATTCACAGTAAGTCTGGATTACACAGGCTCCTCTAAAGCCCACCTTAGCCAGGGTAGTCTACTTCTACTAGAGTATTTATCTGGCTCTTACAGACATGCGAATTGGAGACTCCTGGATTACTTGAAACCCCTGAATTACTATCATAATAAGGCTGTGATTTAGGCACTACTACAGCTGCTACATGTCAACATGTGATTGCTTTATAAACCAGTTCCTGCTCTGAAAATGTCCCCAAACCAGCATATCATAGCCTGAAAAATGCTCTTCACAAGAATCTATTATCTTTCCCATTCTAAATGCTACTGCCTCAAGAAAGATCAACAGGCTCAGTGCCTGTGGCTCAATGGGCTAAGGCGCCAGCCACGTACACCTGAGCTGGCGGGTTCGTATCCAGCCCAGGCCCACCAAGCAACAATGATGGCTGCAACCAAAACAAAAAAAGAAAGATCAACAAACAACACTTGCCTTAAAAATGGGATTTAATTCCACAAAAAGGAAAAAAAAAATCCAAAAGTCGTCCGTCTAATCAAATATTAGGCACAATTTGATTTCCAATTGAGCATTTTTGAGTTGGCTATTTCATGTTAGATAATTTTAAGAAGCAAATCCCTTAAACTAGATATATACCAAATTTTTTTTTTTAAACAGAGCCTCAAGGTGTCACCCTGGGTCGAGTGCCATGGCATCATAGCTCACAGCAACCTCCAACTCCTGGGCTCAAGCGATTCTCCTGCCTCAGCCTCTTAAGTAGCTGGGACTACAGGTGCCTACCACAACGCCTGGCTATTTTTTGGTTGCATCCGTCATTGTAGTTTGGCCGGCCAGGGCTGGATTCGAACCCGCCAGCTCAGGTGTATGTGGCTGGTGCCTTAGCTGCTTGAGCCACAGGTGCCGATCCGGTATATACCAATTTTATCCCCAAAAGATAGATGAAAAATCTGAGAGGCCCACATATTTTTCTGTTTTCCCATAATGCTACTACTTGTTATCTTGAAGCCTCAAACGCCATCCAGTTCCAAGGATAAATGCTGAGATCAAATGGATATCCTTCTGTGCATTTCGGTTATTAGTTATAAAAAAAATCCTCTAAAAAGTTCCAGTAGCCTATTCAAAATTCCTTACATAGGAATTCATTTGAATAATTGGACTAACAGCTGCAAATCACTTGGGTAGTAAATATAAAGTCATGCTAAGTCATTTATTCTCAATTATCACATGTGATAAGCCTCCTTATGGGGAATGCCTGCTGTAGTCTAGAAGAGGAAAAGAGCTACTCTTCTATCCCATGGCTGGTTTCTAACAATTAGGCAAAACACAGGACCTCACTGTTGCAAACTCCGCAACAAATTAAACATCAGAGATAGTATAATATATAGCAATCTTCCAACAGTAGCAGCAATAGGCATTTATAAAGTTTCTGATGTGGTTTAAAAGTACAGTATATGATCCTTTAGTAGTTCATAAACGTTGATGATTGGGCTTTTACACTCACATGTGATAGGCCTCTCTCAAACCTTGTTACATCTCCAATGTCAACACATTACCCATCTGACATTAAAAAATAAAGTACAATATGGTTAAAAGCCACCTTTGACCAGGTTAAGAAAATATGATACAAAGAGGTAGTATAATGTTGTTCGAGTCCCAGATAGAAGAAACTGGGGTATCTTGGGCAAGTTATTTAACCTCATTGAACCTTATTTTCCTCCTTTGTAGAGAAATTTCTCTTCACTTGTTAAAGACAGTAAGTTAAAGTGCTTTGAAGATGAAAGTGATAAAAGAACTCTCATAGACATGAGACAATTAAATTGTCCTAAAATCTGGACTTAAACTAGATTATCAGTGACAATTATCTCTGACTTTGGGACCTTCTTTAAGACAACTTTCCCTTCATTCCCATGGGAGAATCTGCTATTAAAAGTGAGCTAAATGGAGAAATGTGAAGGAGTTTTGAGATTAACTGAGACTTTAAAAATATTTTACCTTCAAAAAATTGACAAAGATCTGAGCATCTACAACATAAACTGCAATCTACATTTAATGTTTGAAACATGGAAATTAGAAAGCTTTCAGAAAATGCTCTGAAGGCCTTATTAACCAAGCATGAGGGATGGTCTCATTCACAGTTCCTTGCAAAGAAACTGAACCAAATTGTGACATTTCATATTAAGTAGGAACAGTGAATAAGGCACATAATACAAGTGGCTGTTAGCCACCTAGTCATTTGTTTTAACTATGAAAATAAACATAAGTAACTAATGGAATAACAAAATAAAAGTTTATTTTATTAGAATTAGGAATGTTCTTTCCCTCTGGGCAACCTGAACAGTCCAGTTACAATGAAAATCTAAGAACAGTTATTTCCATAGCACAGGGTGCTCTATGCACAAAATACAGGGTTAGGAGCATTTAATCAATTTACCGATCTGATTGTCTCACCAACCCACCCCATCCCATCCCCCAAGTGCTCTATACCGGGATTTGTAACTTATTGAATGTTACATTAAGTCCTTTTCTCTTGTGTACTAAATAGCAGTTCCTAATCATGGCTGAACCAATGTTACAATGCAGATTCAACCATTTTAAATGCAGTATTGGGTCTGCTGTATATGTGTGTAGGTATACGCATGTGTATTTAATGTATTTATTTAAACACACATAAAACACATACAATCTGGGTTGCAGCAAATTATACAGAATTTAGAGTCTGATTATATTATATGCTACTCAATTTTACTAATGCAGTTTGTGTCCTGAGCTTTGGATCAAAATTTTATTTTAAATCATTTAAAAGTCCATCTGCTGCTCAATGAATTTGCAGTTCAAATGAAGCATGCACTTTTCAAAAGACAATATAACTGACCTCAAGAAGATAAGGAGACCCTGGTGCTTAATGTGGATAGAGCCCTCTGATAAAAAGACTTAGTAGGTGAAATCCCAGCTGGGGCACTGAAGCTACTAACAAAGAAAGCAATTGCCTTTGGGAATTCTTGTCAAATATGATGATAGCTGTTAAAAGCTTGGAATTAGAAAAGGCCAGTTCAGCTTGATCCACACAAATCAGGGAATGCACTCACAACCGCAATACTCTCAGGTAGTACCCTAACGCCGAAACTAGAAAAGCATCTCTAGAAAGCACTGTTCCTCCATGGTGGGAGCTGATATTACCATGTGTTTTTGGATATTTGTTGCAAGAGGAGCATGTAAAGATTTATGACACTCAAACCTAGATCCTGCAAAGTTAACTGGTAAGATTTTTATAAAAACACCAAACATACACAAAGCATTTTAAGGGAACCACATATATCTATAGCAACTCTGGCTGTTTTTCAAAGTTACCAGGGAAAGGAACTTAAGTTTTCTTAAAAAAAAAAAACAAAACAAAAAAAATCCTTAGTTTTGATAAATGTTTTTTAAGATTGATGCAGTCATTTAAAGTAAAATAAAGTCAAATGGATGACGGGGATACAAGAATATGGAAGAAGCAAACACTGAGTTCAGATTTGCACCTGAGGTGGCAAGTGAGGGAAGGAGAAAAGGAACAGGTAAAGTAGATCCTAAAGCGACAAGTGGTTTAAGGAAGCAGCATAATACACTCAGCAAACATTCACTGATTTTTGATGGGAAAACAACAGTTGCAAGTACATCTCATGTAACAACCTTTTCTAAAAGGAAAAGTAGGGTTGATTCAGCAAAGCCTAACTTAGGCAAAAGGCCAGAGGAAAGTGAACCTACTTCCCAATGGAGTAGTAAGATGTACAATGCAAGAGCAGACAAGGCTGCCTTACAAATGGTAAACACTCCCTAGGCACAAGACATTTAAAGGAAGACAAAGAGGTCCTCAGCCTGACCCGGCATTTAATGTTTAGACCTCTTAATCTAGTTGCCTAGTTCACTCTGCACTCCTGTATGAAACTGACAGATTTAGGGATGCTGACCTGTTGAAACACACCACAGCATGAATGGCCTAAACTGGTATATAGTTAATAGACCCACCACCATCCTTTACTTTTAACACAGCTCTTAGTAGAAATTTCGTAAGAATGGACATCACAGCTAAAATGCATTATTAATTCTCCTATCTGCTGACAACAGAAAAAAAGCAAACTCAGTGATTTCTATTTAAATGCACTAGATGGGAATACCATATTCTAGGGGTGTTCGCCTTCAAACTGAACCCACAACACGCACAAGCAATTTCAGTATCCGCCATTTTAAATTCACAATCTGAGACTAAGTGAATGGCTATTTGTTTATATTTAAAGCAAAACATTCTATTTGACACCCTAACGTAGAGAAGGAGTGAGATACGAGCCATAACTAAAATCTTAAAAGGCTCAACGCAGCAATTAAGGGGGAAAAAGGAAAGGAAAAGAAATTTTGAAATGCTTCCTCTGAATGTGACAAGGAATCTAGGAAGCCTACAGCTGTGTGCATGACGTGGGCACACAGGGCTTGGGCAGAGGCATGAGGCCATGGAGGGGGATTAGGTTGGGGACAGGATCATTCATCATCTACAGCAACAAAACCTCCTGCTGCAGCCCTTATCCGGTCATGGCATTTAGTCAGAGCTTGACCTCCCTGTCCCTGATCAAGAGCTGGGAATTCAAGGCATGATGCTCATGGCCAGCATCTGACATTCCAAAACCAGAAAAGGGCAAAGTAACCTCAGGAAAGGTAAACTGAGGGCTCTAGTTAGGTCTTCAGAAGTGCTAAACCAACACACCTTTTATCCCAACCCCAACCCAAGCAAACTGAAAGAAAATGCACAGCAAATAGACATAATCTTGAAGATTTTTAAAGAATAAATATTTTTTTGTAATTAAACATTATGCAAACACGTGCCACGCTTGCTTTGTCCATGCATATGCACTATATACAATTTTGAAAAATACTGTGTTGTCCTCTTGTTTTAAAAGTCATATACAAAGTTTTTTGTTGGTTTAATCCTCTTGCTGCCTACCCCTTCCCCATTCCAAGATTTTCTTTACAAGGAACTAATCATCATCCACTCATGACCTTGGGGTATGAGAAAGAGAGAGAGAGAGAGTGCGTGTGTGTGTGTGTGTGTGTGTGTATTTCTATGTGTAGGGGAGGAAGAAGAGGTCCTTTACCAAAATACAATAAAATGGCTGGTTTGGACATGAAAAGCAGTATCAAGGAGCTGTTTGAAATTTTAACTGTACTACACTCAGGAAAAAGAAAAAAAAGGAGTCAGCTTTGAGAATGAAGCTACGTTACAAGTTAAAGTTGGAGGGCTTTTAGTGTGTCTGTCACACTTTTGTTGGCGGCCTAGAATACTGTAGTACAATGGTTTATCTACCTTTTTTATTACAATATAATTTACTTAAACTTTCCGTTAACAAAACAGAATTCTGGTACTACAGACCAGCGGTGTCAGAATAGGCTTAGTGCCTCCTTGTTTGTGTTTGTTTTGTTTGTTTTAATTGCATGAGCACTCTAGATGGTAAAGTTTTCAGAGTTCATTTTATGCAGGGCCATTCTCAGTCCTCAATGTACTCCCACAGATCTTTTTCATAGCCTTCATGTACATGCTGTAACAAAACCCTTCGTCGACTCTCACAGTATCTGTAATCAAAGAGAAAAAAAACACATCTTGTTGTTAGCCTCCAATAATGAAAAAGAGCATTTACTTATTTTTAAGGTAGCCCCATAGGTTACCCAGACTTGGAACTAAGCACCTGTTTTTAGTAGGTATATTTTTAAGACTATATGTACAGATACATCAAACTGCTTCTAACATTAAAACAGTATTTCATGATTCCTAGTGATAGGAATTAATTTTAAAGCAATAAAAAGTGTTAGAAGTACTGGTGAGGCTTAGAAATCATGATTCAATCCTGTAGTTCTACAGATTAAAAAAAGTAATTTCATGGGTTATTTATTCACATGCATAAAATCTCTATTAAATATAACAGTACTATCAACACGTAGTAGCTACAGTTGGTTAAAAGAAGTAAAAATATTAGGTAGAACTAAATCTCCAAGTCTTCCAAATGCCCATACTCGCTGACTCCTTTAAATAAAACTCTAAAAGGGACTCGGTGCCTGTGGCACAATGGGCTAAGACGCCAGCCACGTACACCTGAGCTGGCGGGTTTGAATCCAGCCTGGGCCCGCCAAACAACAATGACGGCTGCAACCAAAAAAAATGGCCAGGTGTTGTGGCGGGCGCCTGTAGTCCCAGCTACTTGGGAGGCAGATGCAGGAGACTCACTTGAGCCCAGGAATTGGAGGTTGCTGTGAGTTGTGATGCCACAGCACTCTCTCCAGGGTGACAGCTTGAGGCTCTGTCTCAAAAAAAAAAAAAAAAAAAACACTCTAAAAGGTAAGTTTCATAACTCATTTATCAATAGCCACAACCCATGGAATTCCCAGGCTAAGACCAACATCCAATTCTCACCCCTCACTCTAAAGGCCACTTGTTCTTTTTGGGCTCTCTCTTCCTTGCAAGGCAGCAATTAAATAGTTAAAGCGGAACAGAAGCAGAAATCAGCAGTGGGTAAATGGCTGAATCCCTCCTCTGTGCTTGACCAGTACTACTGTCCGCAATTCGAGGCCCAATGGACAGAAGCAATCTGTGAGAAACATGGCAGCAGCTCAGTTATTGGATATGCTAAACCCAGTCTCACTATCACTGAACTCACTCACTGCTAAGGCATACTCCACCACCACTGGCAGAAAGTTACTTAACAGCTATTTTTAAAAAATCTTACCTGTACTTATCTTGTACTTTCTGCTTTATATCCTGCAGTGAATCTTGGGAAATATCTCGTTCAAGGTAGCCCGAAAGCACCTCTGTGGCATTCTCTAGATCTGCTTGGTTATTCTGCAAGAAGAATACAGAATAAATTCTGGCTTCAAAAATAAAGCTAAAAGATAAATTATTTTAGCTGCTTTGTGGACCATACACTGCTCTCAATACTGATTCCATAATTTTCACAGGTGTTTTAACTGCATCTGCAAAGTTCTTTTAAGGCTCTCACCTGTAACAACTTGTTCTTTCTTCTCCAGAACAATTCTCAAAATGTTAAAAGAGCTAAAGATTCACTCACTACTTTTGGAAGTATACTAAGGACAATTTGAAGGATTTTGAAATCTTCTAGTTCTGGGAACTGTTTTTTGCTATAAACTCAAAGAAAATCTTGAGAAAAGAGCCAGGCACTGTGGCTGATGCCTGTATCAGCACTCTGGCAAGCTGAGGTGTGTGGACTCCTTGAGCTTAGGAGTTTGAGACCAGCCTGAGCAGGAGTGAGACCCCATCACCACTAAAAATAGAAAAACTAGCAAGAGGATCGCTTGAGCTCAAGAGTTTGAGGTTGCTTTGAGTTATGATACCACGGCATTCTACCCAGGATGACATGGTGAGACTCTGTCTCAAAAAAAAATGAGGAAAAAATAGATACCTATTCTTGTTCACATCTGGTTGCACTTATTTCTTTATAAGAGAAAAATATACAAAAGATTACATTTTTATTATCCTTTGCTCCTATGGCTAGTTTTGTACATTTTATGCCCATCTGCTTATTCTCCAGTCATCTATGGACACAAATGTTTTATGTATCTATTTAGAACTGAGTTATCTTTCCTAGACAAAACTTTCCTTGCTAAAACCCCACTTTTCAGTCATAGAACTTCTCCAGCAAAGGTAACCACCATATTAACTTCTAATACCACAGCTAAAATCACAGGGTTAGCTTTACCTGACTAAAGGCTTTTGTTGTGAACTTATGATGTATCAGATGCTATATAAGCTATTAACAGATTGTCTCGCTTACATCTCATAACATTCCAGCTATTTTTATGTTTTTCCTGAAAAACCTAAATCATTTTAAAAATAGAGAAATAAGAGGCTAAGTGCTCTGCTCCAAGCCAACAGAGCCAAGAAGTGATAAAGTAAAGATTGATATCTAGGGCTAACTCCAGCACCTACAAACTTAATCACTAGCTGGTTAAACCATATTGATTAGGACAAGAAATAGAAACTTCCTGTATTCTTGTAATAAATACAATGTTTACCCACATTTTCTAAACAGACAAGAAACTCTATGTATCTATGAAAGACTGAATAATCCCATGACATAAGCTAGGCTTTTCCCCCATCCAGGAACTACTCCTACCTCAAAGATAATGGATTGGTTGTTCTTTTTGAGGTAGAAAGCGAAGACATATGTGTACATGAGTGTGGCACGACACTGGCAGAGGACATCAACTGCTTTCTTCAGGAACTGCACCTCAATCCAGGACATGTTGTGCTGTTGCATTTCTTCCATTTTCTGCTTCACTTGAGCATACAGTTTGTGCTCAAAGCGCAGACTCTGCATGTGGTTCATATAGCGATTACAGTAGAACAGGTACCTCTGCAGGGCTGCCCTCGATCGCTGTGCCATTAAGAAAAATGAGGTCATGTATTTGTAACATATGAATTGTACACAAAAGCTGGTATCAAATACCACAAAGGCTTGGTGCCTGTAGCTCAGGGGCTAGGGCGCCAACCACATACACTGGAGCTGGTGGGTTTGAACCCAGCCTGGGCCTACCAAACAACAATGACAACTGCGACCAAAAAACAGCCAGGTGCTGTGGCCAGGCGCCTGTAGTCCCAGGTACTTGGGAGGCTGAGGCAAGAGAACTGCTTAAGCCTAAGAGTTAGAGGTTGCTGTGAGCTGTGACTCCATGGCACTCTACAAACGGTGACATAGTGAGACTCTGTCTCAAAAAAAAAAAAAAAAAAAAAAAAAAAATAATCCCGCAATGACCTTACCACCTCAAACCTGTTAGAATGATTTTTACCCAAAACATGAAAGACAAATGTTCACAAGATGTGGAGAAAAGGGAACTTTTGTACAATGATGGTAGGAAGGAAAATGTGTACAGGATATTATAGAAAATGGTATGAAGGTTCCTGAAAAACCTAAAAATAAAACTACCATATGATCCAGCAATCCCATTATATTTCTATATGCAAAGGAATTGAAGTCAGTATGTCAAAGGGATATCTGTGGTCCCATGTTCACTGTAGCATTTTTTACCATAGCCAAGGCAAGGAATCCATCTAAGTGTCCTTCAATGGATGAAGAAAATGGGATGCACATACACAATGGAATATTATTCAGTCCTTAAAAAGAAATCCTTTCATTTGGATGAAGCTGGAGGACATTACACTAAATGAAATAAACCAGGCACAGAAAAGACAAATACTGTATGATCTCACTTATATGGAGAAACAAACAAAGTTTAATCATAGAAGTAGAGTATAATCATGGTCAGAAGAGAAGGTGGGAAGAAAGGGAATGATGAGTTGTTAATTAAAGAATACAAAGTTTCAGATAAGAAGTATATATATATGTAAGACAAGAGTTTCACTTTGTCACCCTTGGTAGAGTGCTGTGGCATCACAGCGCACAGCAACCTCAAACTCTTGGGCTTAAGCGATTCTCTTGCCTCAGCCTCCCAAGTAGCTGGGACTATAGGCACCCACCTCAAAGCCTAGCTATTTTTTTTTTTTGCAATTTTTGGCAGGGGCTGGGTTAGAACCCACCACCTCCAGCATATGGAGCCGGTGCCCTACTCCTTTGAGCCACAGGTGCTGCCCTACTTTTTTTTTTATTGTTGCAGTTGTTATTGTTGTTTTAGCTGGCCCAGGCGGCTTCAAACTCACCAACCTCGGTGGACGTGACTGGCACCCTACCCACTGAGCTACGGGCACCGCCAGGAAGAATATATTTTAAGATTTATTGCACAGAGGAGCATCTACTAGTCAATAATAATATACTGCATATTTCAGAATAACTAAATTCCAAATGCCTCACCATAAAAAGCAAGTAACCAAAGTGATGGATACATTAATTGGCTTGATCTTTCCACATTGCATACATATCGAAACATTACACTGTATATCATAAATACATATAATTATGATCTGACAATTAAAAATAGTATTAGTAGGCCAGGAGCAATGGCTCATGCCTGTAATGCTAGCACTGAGAGGCTGAGCCGGGAGGATCACTTGAGCTCAGGAGTTTGAGACCAGCCTAAGCAAGAGTAAGACTCCATCTCTATGAAAAATAGAAAAACTAAGCTGCGCATTATGGCAGGCGCCAGTAGTCCCAGCTACTCAGGAGGCTGAAGCAAGAGGATTGCTTGAGCCCAAGAGACTGTTGTGAGCTACGATGCCACCATGACTTTCTACCCAAGGTGATAAAGTGAGACTCTGTATCAAAAAAAAAAAAAAAAAAAGCCTGATATATTTACTGATGAAATAGTATAGCAATTAAAAGAGATATGTACTGCTACCATTGTTATTAAAACTGTTTTGAATGTCCTATAATTGTTCTTTCCAATACCATGGCCATGAACCACATGTGGCTATTTAGACTTATTAAAATTAAAAATTCAGTTCCTCAGCACTCCTACTGAATAGGTACAATGTGGTTAACAGCTATCAAACAGTAGTGATAAAGAATATTTCCTTTATTTAAAAAAAGTTCTATTAGATAGCATTGTTTTACAATATGCAATAACATAAAACAAGAAGCAAAATTATTTTTAGTAGAAAACCATAAAAGCAACCAGATACCATATAACTCTTGATATAATGCAAGAGGAAGTTCATAGTAATCAGTTAAGTATTAAATGTCCCTTTCCCCACCCTCCCACTTTCAATGAGAATTGAATTTAATCCAGTTTCTTGAATTAAGCACCAGTTTCCGGAAATACAGGGATAAAAGACACCATGGAGTTGTAATCAGCAAAATCTATAATGTCGGAAATTCTGTAGGACAAAAGGGCCAATGTCCTCAATGAACAAATAGCAATGAAAAAATGGCAGGGATTAGGAGAAGTATATGTAGATTAGAAAAGACTCAAGAGATATCAATCAAATCCAATTGTGGGCCCATGTGGATTCTGATTTGAACCAACCATAAAAGAAAATGTCTGAGATAATTTGGGGCATTTGAACACTAGATATTGAAAGCTGATACTAAAGAGTATTGCTTTAAGATATATACAATTGATCTTTGAAAAATAATGAATTTGAAGTGCACTGGCCCATTTATTCATAGAATTTTTCAATAAATACATTAGAAAATTTACTTTAGATCTGTAACAATTTGAGAAAACTCAGATGAAAAGCATAGCCTAGAAATGTAGAAAAAATTAAGAAAAAGGTATGTCATGAATGCATAAAATATATGTAGATACCAGTCTTTCATCATTTACTATCAAAAAAAATATACAAAATCTATTATAAAAAGTTAAAATTTATCAAAACTTACACACAAACTTACAGATCATACATGCCATTCATAGTTGAGAGAAATGTAAACAAATGTAAAGAAGTAAAATGTGTCATAACTGCATACAACTAACTGTAGCATATACTGTACTACTCTTAACAACTTCAGAGCCAGCTCTTGTTGCTACTGTGGTGAGCTCAACTGTCGAGAATATTGGCTTAAAATGCTGTGACACTAATCACGCCTGACAGATGTTGAGGAAGCAGTTCATCTCTCTAGTAAATTGCATTGCATACTGCAGTAAAATGTGACCTCTCTTTGTTCTTGCATTATTTTTCATTGAGTTGAGCGCACTATTGTAAACCTTATATAAAACCATGGAACCTATACAAAGTACCACTACTGATGCTGGAAGTGCTCATGGTAAGCAGAGAAAAGCCACGACATTATAAGAAAAAGTTGAACCGCTTGTTATATACCATAAACTGAGGTCTGCAGCTGTAGCTGCCCACCAGATTAAAGGATTCAACATAAGGACCACTGTAAAAGAAGAGGGGGAAATTCGTGAAGCCATTGCTGCAGCTACACCAGAAGGCACAACTTCTTTGCATTTTGCAGAATGCATTTTTATCTTATACTGAAAATGCAGCTTTAATGTGGGTGCAGGATTGTTATAAGAAAAGCATATTAGAGGCTTACAGATTTTTAAATGATTCAAGAAAAAGTCATTATACAACAATATAAAGCAATAGAAGGTGAAGGATCTAAAGCTGGAGAATTTAATGACAGCAAAGGATGGTTTGATAATTTTAGAAAGAGGTTTGGCTTCAAAAATGTCAGAACAGAAGCAGCTTCTGTTGACCAAGAAACAAACCAGTTCCCAGATGCCATGAAGGAAATTATCAAGGATTATCTGTCCAAACAGATAATCAGTGCCCTATTCTGGGGGGAGAAGCCACAAAGGACATTTTTTAGGAAGAGAAGCAAGCATCAGGATTTAAGGGATGAAGGGATGGGTTAACTCTATTGTTTCATGCAACTGCATCAGGGTTTATGATGAAACTATCCTTATCTATAAAGCCGCTAACCCCTGAGTCTTGAAGGGAAAAACTGAGTACCAGCAGCCAGTCTTTTGGTTGTACATGAAAGACCTAGAGAACTCTTTTTCTGGATTGGTTCCATTTATGCTTTGCCATAGATGTCAGGAAGTAACTTGCCTGTAAGGGATTGCCTTTTAAAATTCTTTGGCTATCAGACCATTCCCCTGGTAGCCCAGAACCCCATGAGTTAAACATCAAAGGTGCTGAAGTGATCTACTTATCCCCAAACACAGTATCTATAATTCAGCTTCTAGATCAGGGGGTCAAAAACACCTTCAAGGTTCATTATACAAAGTATTTTATGGAAAGAGATGGTCAACACTATGGAAGAATACCCAATAAGAAAAACATTATGAAAAAAAACATTTTGGAAGAAAACCTCAACAGAGTATGAAAGTCTGGAAGGATCCACCCCTCAAGATGGCATCGTTGAGGCCTGAAACAATAAATTCCCACTGAAGAAAACCATGTCCAGATAATTGTGCATGACTTCATAGGATTTATGACAGAGCCAATCAAGGAAATCATGAAAGATTATGGAAATGCCAATCAGATGGGAGTAGGTAGGTGAAAGTTTTCAAGATAGGGATCAGGGATCTTGGAGAAATTCAAGAGCTGAAAGACATCACACCAGAGGAAAGAACAGAAGACAATCTAATGGAAACAAGTGCTTCTGAACCAATGCCAGATAGTGAAGAAGATGACTGCAGAAGCAGCAGTGCCAGAAAATAAATTTAGATAATGTCAGAAGGGTTCCAATTATTCAAGAATGTTATTAATGTTTATGAATGGATCCTTTTATGATATGGCACTGAGACTAAAGCAAATGGTGGAAGAAGGATTAGTACCACATAAAAACATTTTTAGAGAAATGAAAAGCAAAAGTCAGAAATTATGATATTAAGTTAGTTACACCAATTGTGTTTGCCTTTCTTGCCTCCTCTTCTACCTCTTCCGTCTCTTCTGCCTCTGCCATGACTAGCATACCAAGACTAGCCCCTCTTTTTCCTCCTACTCAAAGATGATAAAGATGAAGACCTTTATGACCCACTTCTACTAATGAATATTAAATATATTTCTCTTCTTTGTATTTTCTTTACCTTCTTGTAATAATAGAGTATATAATACATACCTATATAACATACAAGATGTATATCAATTGGCTACAATTATCAGCAAGGATTCTGGTCAACAGTAGGCCATCAGTAGGTGAGTTTGTAGGGGGGTCAAAAGTTACACACAGATTTTCCACTGCACAGGGAGTCGGTACCCCAACTCCTGTATTGTTGGGTCAAATGTAATGATATTATATTATTTTAATAGAGTCTGTTTTTCAGACATACACAAAATATTACCAAAGAAACAATATGATATTTAGGTTTATTTGGTATTGCTATCATACTGCAAAAATTACTCATATAAGGTCTCTCCCATTCATACAATAATCTATGGAGGGGATGGACTTGTAAAAAAGTAATCTTAGTATTTCTAATAGCTGATACGCTAAAAATGATTAATAAATGAAACTACTATCTTACCAACACACATTATTTTTCTTTTATCCTTATTTCCTCTTCTCTTCTCCATGAGTTAAAGTCTACAGATAACACACACACTTACTTCTTGGCCCTGTGATTAGTCTTTGGCTTAGAAATACAAAGGTCACTACAAAAGTTTTGAAACAGACTGTGTTATTGGTTCATTATTTTGCCCCCATGAGAAATAACATAGGGAGGATCACTTGAGCTCAGGAGTTCATGGTGTCCTTTCTGATTCACCCATTCAAGTTTCTTTTTTTTGAGACAGAGCCTCAAGCTGTCACCCTGGACAGAGTTCCGTGGCATCACAGCTCACAGCAACCTCCCATTCCTGGGCTCAAGCGAGTCTCTTGCCTCCACCTCCCAAGTAGCTGGGACTACAGGCGCCTGCCGCAACGCCCAGGCATTTTTTGGTTGCAGCCGTCATTGTTGTTTGGCAGGCCTGGGCTGGATTCGAACTCGCCAGCTCAGGTGTATGTGGCTGGCGCCTTAGCCCGCTCAGCCACAGGCGCCGAGCCCACCCATTCAAGTTTCAACTTGCTCAGCTTATCAGTGTTGCTAGGAGGGCTTCATTTGTTTCTGTACATGTATTTTTACATTTCTTCATTTTAGTGTATCTCAAAACTTTCACAATAACCTATGTACTAATTTTGAACCATATAAATCGCCAACTATATGATCCACCCTGATAAAACACTGAGATAGCCCCCGCCAACAATCATAACTCATGTTATTTTAAAAGTTAGGTGGATATAAAAGCTATGCTCATGAACTGGAAGATTATGCCAATATGAAAATATATGGAAAATAACCTACTTGGCATTATCCTCCCCCAAAGCACTAATATTTTCACGTCTGTCAAATTCCCAAAATGGAACAGAAAGCTTAAATTACCATACTGACATGTATGATGCTAGAGGACTTAATTTAATCTAATACTGAAATCACTTCTCACTAAAATTCAACATCAAAGAAGAAAACCTCATACCACCACTGCAAATAAGACAAACTTCCTAGTCAAATGCCAGAATCTGAAATGAGAAATGTAATTAATGGCCTGAAAGTAGTTTTCTAGGGGGACATTTCCCTAAAACCACAAGCTTGAATGCTTAGAACAAGGTAGGCAAACTCCAGCCTGCAAGCCAAATCTGTTACCTGTCTTTGTAAATAAAGGTTACACAGAACACTATCACACACATCCATTTACATTTTAGCATTACAAAGGCAGAGGCAGAAGTGAGGAGTCACAATAGAGACCAGATAGTATATAAAGCTGAAAATATTTATCATCTAACCCTTCACAGAAAGCAGCCCACCCTCCCTACAGTTCTTAGAAAGGGATACTACCAGCACCTAAATGAAGACCAGATTAAGTCACGGGTAACTCTTACTTTCTCTTTTGGTTAAATACTGTATCTGGTTATACTGCTAGATCTAGCTAGATTATTATTCTTTACGGACAGGTAAAAGAAAAGTCCACCACAGAAATTAGGAAAAATAAAATGCAGCATAAGAGAAAAAGAACATTTCTCTGTAGACTAATAAGAATTACTATAAAAATTAGAAGAAAGTTTTAGGAAAATGTATGGTCTTTTCTTTTAATAGGATTTAAGTTGATCACGACTGCTTAAAACAGCAGCAGAAAGCCATAAAAGGGAAAAGGCTAAGATAAAACAACAAAAGGATATGTAATAAGAAAATGAGCTAAATAAAAAATACAACAGCAGAAGCAAGTCTAAATAGAGGATGGGAAAAAGCACAACTATCATTGTAGAACTTTTATGTAAAAATTATATGAGGTACCAAATTAGGATCTAAAGACCACAAACAGGAGTAGAGCAGGGTATCAAATAACCTGGTCTCAAAAGATCATGGAATTTTTAAGTATTTAAAAAATTTTAAATGTTCTTAAAAATGTCATGATACAATGGAAAACAAAACACTCTAGATCAGTGGTTCTCAACCTTCCTAATGCACTTTCAGTGGGTCGCGACCCACAGGTTGAGAACTGCTGCTCTAGATCATTTGAATGAACAGAGAACTAAAATTTAATTTCAGATCTTCCAGTATTACTTTAATTGTACCAGGCCGATGAGAAAAGTGATGAGTATACATCAATAATAAATTCTAGGCAAATCACATCATGATGGGCTATATGAATGAATGTTTGTGGTAGCTAGAATATAAAAAATTGGCAGAACAACTTACCATAAGACACTTAGTAGTACAATAACACTAAATTTAATAACTCTAACCAAAGAAAAATTTATCAACAGTGACTTACTTTTAGCAAACAACATAGCAGCCAAATTAACACTGAGTTTCTTTTCTTTTCTGTGAGATAGAGTTTTACTTTGTGGCCCTGGGTAGAGTGCTGTGGCATCAAGCTCACAGCAACCTCAAACTCCTGGGCTCAAGCGATTTATTTGCCTCAGCCTCCAGAGTAGCTGGGACTACAGGCGCCCACCACAACACCCAGCTATTTTATAGAGACAAGGTCATGCTCCTGCTCAGGCTAGTCTTTAACTCAGTTGGCCTCCCACAGTGCAGGGATTTGACAGGCATTAGCCACCATGCCTGGCTTAACACTGAGTTTCCTGATTTTGTAGTTCTCTTGGTTTGGCTGTATATTTGTATAAGAGCATATGAGCCATTTGTATAAGGTTTTATGTTTGCAATTTCAATAATATTAAAATAAATGTAACGTAAGCCAGTATCAGAACTTGTGGGAATTTTTTTCCCCTTAAAAGGGCCCAAATACTGTAAAAATCTATAAAATACTCATCATTTATAATCATAAAATTGTAATTTTCCAGGCTTTTAAAAACACATTTCACTTCTAATAATACAACAGATGAGGTTATATATGCAAAGGGTGCCAAATATGTACACATTTTAAGAAAGGAAAAATGCTACTAAAACTGTTAATACTAAACTCACTTTGACGTTTTCAACTAAGATACAAGATACAATATACAAGGTAACTTACGGTAACGAATGCCATCAATATGTACGTATTACAATTTACTAGTTTTTTCTCTTTTTAAAATGTATATACATTTTTTGGTAGTATTTTTTATCAGAAATAAATTTTAAAGAAATGTTAAGAAGTCAAACAGTAAGAAACAGATATAAATCATGTTTTGGATGCAACCTAAGAAAATCACTAGAAAGAATACAGTTGGGACAATTAAGGAATTTCTATATGGAATGGATAAAAAGAACTATTAAATTCTAGGATTTTACAATTATGACAGAACAGCCGGAATGAAAGGAACTGAAAGTGTAAAATCTAATCCACGTTTACTATGTGAATCCCTCATATAATAGTGAGGCATTTTTCTATCTAGTAATAGGAAATTTCTCAATTCTTAAAACAATCCATTGCAAATCAGCCAGCTCAGCTTACCTACAATCATTAGAACTTATGGAAGAACAATGAGGTAAAATGATAGATTGATTGATTAGATATATAGCTATAGATAGAAATAAGTGAGATGTTGCCCATAAATAGGAGCAGGGCTATTTAATAAATGCTGTTCTATGCTGTCCTCGATTGGAGATGAGTGGATCTTGACACCAAGGCTCTACTAAAACCTGAAATTGAACTATACAATTACATTTCTTAAAAGAAACAAACTTGGCTGGGCGCCTGTAGGTCAATGGTTAGGGCGCCAGCCACATGCTCTAGGGCTGGTGGGTTTGAGCCTGCTAACCAACAACAGAAAAAATAGCTGGGCATTGTGGCAGGTGCCTGTAGTCCCAGCTACCAGGGAGGCTGAGGCAAGAGAATCGCTTGGGCCTAAGAGTTTGGGGTTGCTGTGAGCTATGATGCCATAGCACTCTACCAAGAGTGACAAAGTGAGACGCTGTCTCAATTAAAAAAAAAAAAAGAAACAAACTTAGATACCCAGATACCTAATATATACTGGAATGTCTTTTCACAAATCTTTCAAAATTAAAAACCTCTGCTGGCTTGGAACCTGTGACTCAAGTGGCTAAGGCACCAGCCACATACACCTGAGCTGGTGGGTTCGAATCTAGCCCGGGCCCGCCAAACAACGACAGCTGCAACCACAAAATAGCCGGGTGTTGTGGCGGGCGCCTGTAGTCCCAGCTACTTGGGAGGCGGAGGCAAGAGAATGGCTTGAGTCCAGGAGTTGGAGGGTGCTGTAAGCTGTGATGCCACTGCACTCTACCCAGGGTGACAGCTTGAGGCTCTGTCTCAAAAAAAAAAAACCTCTGCTAAATTATTCCCTAAGGAATTACTCCCTGATGAACATACAATGTATATTCCTAATCAACTGTTACTCTATAATAAATATACTCACCTCCTGTGCATCTCTTGCTGCCTTTGCGTCATCCTCATTATAACGGTTACAATTGTACCTTAAAATAAATTAAGAGGATTGCATAAAGAAACAAACCAATGAAAAGGGAACCAAACTTTAACCTAGATTCAGAAATTGCATAAAAGCCAACATTCTCTTTTATAACAGGTAAACGGAGATCTAGGGTTCTACTGTTGTAATGAATTAGCAGGCTGAAAGGAACAGAAAGTTCCTACACACAGTATTTGAATCTTATTAATACTGGATCAGTTCTCTACTTTGTAATAGGAAATTCCTCCCCTCCTGAGGCAGTCTACTCCAAAACAGCTCATTTACAATAATTATTAGAAAACTTAATCATTCTAGAATTTTCACTGATTGTAGCCTGAATTTCTAACTCAAGTTTTTAAGAAAGAGATCATCTTATTTCTGAGGTTATCTGTTATTTAGGGCAAATATTCCCAATTTTCCAGAGTTTGAAACCTTCTTATCCACTCTTATAAATCAAAGAGAACCAATAGTTGATAGCCTACCACATAAAAGACACTGTGCTATGTGCTTTACATGCAATTATAGTTTATTAAGTGTCAGTGAAAACTGAACAATATACAAAATGGGAGAAAGCAGAGGACATGCCCAGAGCCATGCTCAGTCAGCTCAGAGTGGAGATGAATAAGACTGGGACTTCCCTTGTCTTGGTTACCATATCTCTTTTATGGGTACCTACATTATGAGAACAGCTTATTTATGGAGTGCTTACTATATCCCAGCACCTGCTAAGGACTTTAAATGTGTAACATATTTAATCCCTTCAAACACTTTTGAAATATGTATTATCCTAATTGAGCAGATGAAGGATAAGATTTAGAGAGAAAAAGTAACATACTTAAGGTCATATAACTAGAGAATTTCTGAGCTGGGAATTAAATTTTTGCTATCTGCCAACTAAGGCTCAGGCTTAGATATACCACTCAGATGCTGTTATGTCTTCAGAATCTTTTAATAGTAATCATTTTAGAACTAAAGGAAGAATTTTGAGTTTAATTTAAATTCTATTAATCGGAGCTACCGTTCCAGCCTGTCAAGTTCTTCGGGGATTTAACATTGAAAGAGATATTGAATATCTCTTTTTGATATTAAACCAAACATACGTTTAAGATTCTTAAACAAAGGCTGGGTGCGGTGGCTCAAGACTGTAATCCCAGCACTCTGGGAGTCTGATGCAGGTGGACTGCCTGAGCTCACAGGTTCGAGACCACCCTGAGCCACAGCAAGACCCTGCCTCTAAAAACAGCTGGGAGTTATGGAAGGCGCCTATAGTCCCAGCTACTCAGGAGGCTGAGGCAAGAGAATCGCTTGAGCCCAAAAGTTTGAGGTTTCTGTGAGCTATGACGCCAAGGCACTCTATCAAGTGTGACAAAGTCAGACTTGTCTCAAAAAAAAGATTAAACAATTAATCAAGCAAGTTACCAACAAAACTGACCAAGAAAGCAGTGTATACTTAACATGTTAGGAAAAAAACAAAACAAAACAAAAAAAACATGAGACCACCCTACCTTTCATCAAGTCGTTAAAGCATTTTATAAGGAAGATACAACTCCCATTATCTGTACTCCAAAAAATGGTCAATTAATGCCAAATATCCATGCCTATATTCACTGCCTAGGCTACAAACTTCTCAGTCTATACTGAAATACCCTGCTGAAATCTAGAAAACATCCTCCAATCTATCATTCTAGAGATACCATTTGATTCTGGGATTTCACATGAGAGAAAAATTTAAGTTACAAGGTTCATATATAGTTTGTGGAATCAATCACAAATTTTGGAAGTTTAGCATTACATTTTATGCTTCTAGTTTTTGATACTTCTCTATTTTCCGTAATTACTTAAAAATAACGAAAAGTGGCCCACCAATCTCATTTTTTTTTTTTTTTTGAGACAGAGCCTCAAGCTGTCGCCGTGGATACAGTGCCGTGGCATCACAGCTCACAGCAACCTCCAATCACCAATCTCATTTTTAAGTAACCCAGATAACAATCTGCTTGGGTCGGAGATTTATTATTAATTTCCCCTCAGCTGGGATTATGACCTTCTCTTGGCAATAATATTCTATTCAGCCTAACACAAAGTTTTTTTTCTCTCAACCTTTACTTGTCAACTATTAATCTTTCTTCTTCCTATCTGATATATCCTTAAAAACTTTCCTTCTGATATATTTTTTAACATATTTAGAAGCCTCATCTCATTCTAGGCTTTACCCTACCAACATTATTAAGGATTTTAAGACCAGGAAGGAAAATATTTAGGATTCATCTATACTTCTAACTCAGATGACTGATAATATGCTACTTAGAATGCAATTTTGAGGATTCTGAGGCATTTTTGGAAGTAAATAGGAAAGCACAGCATGATTCACTTGCAATGTCAGCATGTGTAAGGGCGGGACACAGGCAACAAATACTTCTAACACCCCTGGTCCAAGCTACTCATTATTCTTCTGTATCCAACATTTGTTTTGTACCCTGTTTAGGTTTAGATACAGATCATTTAAAATCTGAGCTGTTAACAGTCATTACACAAACATATGTATGTTTAAAAAGTATAGGGTGAATTTAATTTCTGGGAACACATTAACCCTTCAGTTTGCTTTCTTAAAATCTAGAAGACGTATCTGGCCAAACCACAAATACCCTTCCTTGGCTCTGACAATGGCACCATTTATTTACTTCCACTTAATCAATCAGTTTTTACCTGGCTCAGAATTTCAGAGAAGTAATCCCTCTTACTATTACTGTAATTAACACAACTAATGGAAGTTCCAACAAAACTAAAAGGGAAGGCTTGCCATTATAGTTCAGAGCCTCTTCACCTTGTCTTAAACCTGTAATCTCTTCCCTCCCATAAACTCTCTATAAAGCAGCCAGAATGAGATGTGTGTAAAGCAGAACCTTGTCATCTAAATTATACCTCTAACTGAGTCATTCCCAGTTAAAATCTTTGTGCTTTAGGCCCTATTCTACTTTCATTTTTCTCACAACTAACCAGGGGCCACAAATTCAAATGCCAATAGAGGACAGGCATGTAACACAAACTAATGAAGTCCTATCGTTTGTCCTATCTGCATATTATAACATTCAGAGAAGTTTGCTTTTTTTTGAGACAGAGCCTCAAGCTGTCACCCTGGATAGAGTGCCGTGGCATCACAGCTCACAGCAACCTCCAACTCCTGGGCTCAAGCGATTCTCCTGCCTCCGCCTCCCAAGTAGCTGGGACTACAGGCATCTGCCACAATGCCCGGCCATTTTTTGTTGGGCAGGCCTGGGCTGGATTTGAACCCCCCAGCTCAGGTGTACGTAGCCGCTTGAGCCACAGGTTAGAGCACCCCCCCCACTTGATTTTAATTGTGTTTTTCTCTTGTGTGGGAGTGTAGTTGTTTGTCTGTTAGTTTCATATTAGTATTGAGTACATCGGATACTTACTTTTTCTCCATCTCCATTCAGGTTAATACAAAAGACGTAAAGTCCTCATCTTTTCCAATGGCTGAATGGTATTTCATGGTATACATATACCACAGCTTATTGTTGCAGTTTGGCCAGGGCTGGGTTTGAACCTGCCACCCTCAGTATATGGGGCTGGCACCCTACTCACTGAGCCACAGGCACTGCCCTATACCACAGTTTATGAATCCATTCATGTGTGGATGGGCACTTGGGCTGATTCCACATCTTGGGGATTGTGAAATGAGCTGCCATAAACATTCTAGTGTAAACGTCCTTATGGTAAAATGACGTTTTTTTTCTTCTGGGTAGACACCTAATAATGGGATTGCCGGATCCAACTTTTAGTTCTTTGATGATTCTCCAAATTTCCATACAGAGAGGCTGTATTAGTTTGCAATCCCACCAGTAGTAAAAAGGTGTTCCTGAAGTAAAGGAATTTTTAGTTCACTCTGACCTCATGTTCCCCTCCAGAAAGCTCAAAATCAGTCCTCAAAGTCAGGCCAAGGTTAACGACGTCACCACCCATGTCATGTTCAGTGTTTGGTTTCCATTTAAAAGAAGTCACAGAATTTTTAAATGTATAGGATAGGTCCAATTACTTATTTATCCTTGCCCTTGTTCCATTAAAAGAACAAAGGCTGGCTCAGCACCTGTGGCTCAACAGGCTAAGGCGCCAGCCACATACACCTGAGCTGGTGGGTTCGAATCCAGCCTGGGCCCACCAAACAACAATCACAGCTGCAACCAGACAATGGCCGGGCATTGTGGTGGGCGCCTGTAGTCCCAGCTACTCGGGAGGCTGAGGCAAGAGAATCGCCTAAGCCCAGGGAGTTGGAGGTTGCTGTGAGCTGTGATATCACAGCACTCTACTGAGGGGGATAAAGTGAAACTCTGTCTCTACAAAAAAAAAAAATGTGCCTAGAATTAGTTCAAAGTCTCTGCAGAATCTCCTTGTAACCGGCATCCTCCTCCTTAGCAGCTTTTAATTGAGTTCTAGACAAATGACCCACAGACTACCAGGGTACATTAGGAATATTCTCCTGTAATCTACAAATAGCTGTGTCCTGAGATATCATCAGAGATACAGAAAAAGAAGCTTTGGAGATTGACGGATATAAAGGTGGAAATTTTTTTTTTTGCAGTTTTTGGCTGGGGCTGGGTTTGAACCAACCACCCTCAGTATATGGGGCCGGTGCCCTACTCACTGAGCCACAGGCGCCGCCCTAAAGGTGGAATATTAAGACTTGCTTCTGAAGAGTCTCAGGAGGGCAGTTCTCCGAAACACAAATATCATGAGGAAAAGACCATGAAAGGGAATTAATTTTCAATGTGACCAGAAAGCCATCCAAACTGATTTTATAAAAAGTTGTGGACTTTCTATAAGTCCTCGTTATTCTATAAAAAGCACAGGCAGGGGTCAAGTTAAAGAAGTATGTGAACGATTTCCTAGTCTCTACATAGCACAAAGCACTTTCCAGCCGTGACCTCAGATGTCCTCCCATGTTACTATTAAAAAAAAAAAAGACAAAGCACTCTTGGGGACAGAACCGTTGGCTCCGGATCCCTGCCTCCCATTTATAGCCAAAAGACCTTGGACAAGCCACTGACTATTTTTTTTTTGAGACAGAGCCTCAAGCTGTCACCCTGGAGAGAGTGCCGTGGCATCACAGCTCACAGCAACCTCCAATTCCTGGGCTCAAGCGAGTCTCTTGCCTCCGCCTCCCAAGTACCTGGGACTACAGGCGCCCGCCACAACGCCCGGCCATTTTTTGGTTGCAGCCGTCATTGTTGTTTGGCGGGTCCGGGCTGGATTTGAACCCGCCAGCTCAGGTGTACGTGGCTGGCGCCTTAGCCCACTGAGCCACAGGCGCCGAGCCGCCACTGACTATTTTTACAGAAGAAACCAGGGTGCATCTGAGAATCTTCTCTTTGGGTTCAGGAATAAGTGCACCTGCACTGAGTGTGCCCCAGATCCAGTCACACGGCCTCTTTGACACCTGTGAGGTTCTGAGGTTCCACTGCTGCTTCTGGAGCCCTCATCTTTTGCAAATCAGCATCTCCTCACCTACCTGAATGCAGCGGATGTGACTCATGACACAGTTCCTTCCCCTACGCATGGAGAGTTTGGTATCACCCTTTACTTACTTAGCCATTTTTTCTTCATTTGAAATAACTGCATAGAAGATGTTATAAAGGGCATGTTTTGGGGCGGCGCCTGTGGCTCATCGAGTAGGGTGCTGGCCCCATATACCGAAGGTGAAAGGTTCAAATCCAGCCTCGGCCGAACTGCAAAACAGAAAACTAGCCGGGCGTTGTGGCGGGCACCTGTAGTCCCAGCTACTCGGGAGGCTGAGGCAAGAGAATCGCCTAAGACCAGGAGTTGGAGGTTGCTGTGAGCTGTGATGCCCCAGCACTCTACAGAGGGTGACAAGTGAGACTCTGTCTCTACAAAAAAAAAAGGGCACGTTTTAACATTGAATATAGTCCTCGGAGTCTGGGAAATGGCCCAAATCACAATTTTCCCAATAGTCAATTTCTGTCCTCCAATATTATGTTTAACCACAAATTTTTTCTTCATTGCTTTCTTCATTCCTCCACCAGCTCTTCCATTTTTACTCTATCAACTCACTCCTCTTTCTCACTTCTACCCAAATTCATCCTCTGCCCCCAGCACCCCAGCTTGCTGACCATTTCCGGTTCATCTCCACTTCTAGAACCTTTTATGCTGATGAACTTGCCAACTTGGAATGTCTGCCCTCCTCCCATCTCTGCTCTATGCTCAGCCCTTCATTTCACGTTCTAAGTCTGAAGTATCTTTTTCTTTTCTTTGAGACATAGTCTCAGTCCTGTTGCTCTATGTAGAGCGCTATGGCTTCATAGCTCACAGCAACCTCAAACTCTTGGGCTCAAGCCTCAGACTCCCAAGTAGCTGGGACTACAGGCGCCCAGCATGACACTTGGCTATTTTTAGGGACGGGGTCTCGCTCTTACTCAGGCTGGTCTCAAACTCCTGAGCTCAAGCAATCCACCTGCCTTGTCCTACCAGAGTGCTGGGATTACAGGTGTGAGCTACTGCACTTGGCCCGAAGTGTCTTTTTTTTTTTACATTTCAGAATACTAGGGGGTACACACATTTAGGTAACGTAATTTGTTTTTATACAGATTGAGTCAAAGTTGTAAGTGTGCCCTTCACTCAGGCAGCGTGCACTGTACCACTTCCGTGTGCAAAGTCTGAAGGTTCAATTCCCCTGGACCGTTTTTTTAATTTTAATTTTAATTTTAATTTTAATTTTTTGAGATAGAGCCTCAAGCTGTCGCCCTGGGTAGAGTGCTGTGGCATCATAGCTCACAGCAACCTCCAACTCCTGGGCTCGAGGGAGTCTCCTGCCTCTGCCTCCCAAGTAGCTGGGACTACAGGTGCCCGCCACAACACCCGGCCATTTTTTGGTTGCAGCTGTCATTGTTGTTTGGCGGACCCAGGCTGGATTCGAACCCTCAGGTGTTATGTGGCTGGCACCTTAGCCTGTGAGCTACAGGCACGGAGCCTCCCCTGGACCATTTTTATAGCTCTGGCACCCTTATTTCTTTTCTGAAGTTCTGTTGGGGCCAGAGTTAGTTCCACAGAGCTTAGAGCACCTGTGCTCTCTAACACTCCCCCACCTGGGCTAAGTGAGGGTGCCAGGGTCTGATGGACTCAGAACTGAGCCAGGGACTGTGCAATCAGATGTCCTTTCTGTTGAATGGAAGGAGGGAGAGCCCAGACCTTATACAGCGAGCAAAGGGCAGCAGCAACTTCAGAACAACACAACACGTTCAGCCAAACAGAACGGCGAAGCGAGGCACAGTCATGCAAACCTATCATGTTGCCAAGCTACCTAACCCAAGTGGTTGGGGACAGATTATCCATCACGGTTTTCTTTAATCTTCTGTCCAACTTTCTCTTGCTATAAGTGATGCTTCTTGGGTACTGCCCATTCACCAACCAATTAGCGTAAGACGAAGGAATGCAAATTAATTCGAACATATATCACTCAAAGTAAATCCCACTGAGAAAGGCAGGTCTGCTAGAAGGAAAGGGCCATCCATCATCCTTATATCAAAAACAAAGGGTTTCTTTCTCACACTGGGTTCTCATTCAGTACTGACTACCATGGTTAGGGCAACGGAGTATGAGGACTTCTCCAAGTCCTGGTGGATTAGCAAGCATCTTGACTGCTAATGATGCTGGGTCTTGGAATAGTTCACACAAGAATATGTGCATTAATACCAAATAAGGGAAAAGTAGAAAGATCTCGGATACCACATATGGAGATAAAGAGTTCAGACAACTTGGCAAAGTTCCCTGGGTTGAGATGGGATTCTGATAACGCATTAAAGGGAAAAGGACCAAACAAAAGTACAAAATGGGAAAAGAATAATAGGAAGGCACTATGGCCAAGAGGAGGAAGGGGATGAAACAAGTGGACACTTCCTGATATTAAATTAGGGGAAGCAGTAACTGTATGGCTAATTAAAGAGCAGAGCCATCTGTCAATGAGAGTCATTTAGGGAACTTCCAGGGGTGGGGTGACGGAGTGGCCTCTGGTATAGGAATCTAGCATACAGTCTCAGGATGTCAGCTAAGGACAGCAAGGGGAAGAGGCCAAAGTACTAAATCTTAAGCAATATAGGCCAGATTTAATGTCAGGGTTGTACTTTAAGGCATATGACTCTGCCTATGGGAGCTACTGTTAGTTATTTACCCTTTAGTATGAATGAAGAGCCCATTATAATGTTGGGGTCCCACCATGCATTGTCTAGAGCAAAAGTGTATAAGAACTGCTTCCCTTTCTCTAGATATAATCTACTGGGGTGGTGTGGGGAGGTTTAGCACATTTAGACTGAGAACAAAATGCTGGGGGGATAGATTACAGCGAAGTTAGAGCGTGGGCTTGGAGTCAGGAATTTTGCTCTACCAACCTTGAGTTATATAACATTGCACAATCTTTATAACTTCCCCCAGTTTATTTATCTGTGAAATGGGATAATACTATCCAAGACATTAGGTCATCTGAAGGAACAAACAAGATACAGCAATTTGCACAGTGCCTGGCATGGGGCAAACATTCAGTAAGTATTAGCTATTACTTTTCATCTCACAACTTGGACTTCTGTCAAAAAAGGTAGAAGGCAGGGATCTGCCTGAACAGGGGCGTGCAGGCAGGAATAGGCCTGTCTGCCGGGAACAGCGAGCACGCCCGGCTAGCTGGGGAAAGGAAGGGTTGTACAGCAGAGAGGGGCTGAGACTCGTGTGGCTGCAGCACCACATCAGGCGGATGAGGTGGGGCTCAGAGGCCCAGTGCGTCCCTGAATGCCTGAGTGATATGATGGAGATGATCTTGGAGGTCTTTGCAGAGGGACGGGATGAGGGCCTCTTTCAAGGTTGCAGCAGTGGGAATAGAGGGAAGAGGCAGAACACGGCCCCAGAACTGACTGGACGTGGGGAAGGGTGGGCCTCGGAGGTTATAGGAGGCTGTGTACCATGAATAGAAGGAGGGGTGTCCATGAAGAGAAGGAGGGGTGTCCATCTGAGGAAGGTGCTGGCCTGGAGAAGGGGAAAGGAAGGGTTTGGGTTTAGACTTGCTGAATTTGCGGCACCCCCTGGGAAGAGAAGGGATATAGACGGGGTGGGGGCAGAACAGTGTTGCCAAGGCAAACAGAGCCTCGTGGACATCCCAGGCTGGGAAGGCTATGTGGCTTCCTTTGTGAGAGAGGAAGACAGCTGGAGCTCCCTTCCCACCGGCTTCTCAGGAGGGAATTCCATCAGCTTGCTGCCAGCCCATACTCACTGAAGCCTAGGTGAAGCAGAGAAGTGGACAGCAAGGCCAGGCTTACGTACCAGCCACTGATTTGCAGGGACAGTCCATCACCAAGAGCAGACTGCCCTGGGGACAGCGCTCCCAGATCACGTCAATTACATTTCCTGGTTGACTCCTTGTTACCTCTGGATTAATGAGATACTCATTTTGGCTCCATTCTTTGATGCTGCAAATCTTCGGAGAGTGTATTAGTCTATTTCTTTTCGAGCGGATATAGTGCCTGGTACCCTCAGGATTAGGGAGCGTTTCTTGAACAGGCCACCTTTAAGGGGAAGCTTTCCTGAGACTGGAGGGTCAGCCACTCCCAAAGCTTAGTCTCCCCCCATAGGCTCTGTGCTGACGAACAAGACTTGCAGTCCGGGCTAAGGCGCCAGCCATGTACACCGAGCTGGCCGGTTTGAATCCAGCCCAGGCCCGACAAACAACAATGATGGCTGCAACAAAATGGCCGGGCATTGTAGTGGGCGCCTGTAGTCCCAGCTACTTGGGAGGCAGAGGCAGGAGACTCGCTTGAACCCAGGAAATGGAGGTTGCTGTGAGCTATGATGCCTCGGCACTCTATCCAGGGTGACAGCTTGAGGCTCTGTCTCAAAAAAAAAAAAAAAAAGACTTGCAGTCCAGTTAGAAATAGATGTCCTTGAACCCTGCCCCTGTGGAGAAGGATATAACAGATTCCCAAGTGGCCTTCAAGTTCAAGGAGGTTGTACTTGCTAAATCTACTCTCTGGAACATTTTGAGAAGCTAAAGAAGGTTGAGGCCTGAACTCCAGGGAGTCCCTGAGGGGGATACTGGGATGGGTCCAATTCTGCTGTCCCCTGCCCACTTTGACAACTCAGGAGTAGCAGGTAGCTTAACACTCTGGGTCTTTAGTAGAAAACTCCTGTTCTTCAGCTCTCTGAAAACTGAACAAGCCTTCAGCACCACTCTCTGGCCAAGGCAGAGATTTACACTGTGGGAATCCCAGCAACTAGGCTAGAAAGAGCCTATGGAATTTCGCTGTACGGTGTAGGGTGACCACCTCAGACTAGGGGTTACCAAACAGAGATTTGTTCCATCTCCAGGAGGTTACGCAGGTTGGAGAAGATAATGTAAAGGGGTGTCTGCAGAAACAGCAGAAAGCAACCGGAAGGGCCAGCAGGGACCTTCCCAGTCACCCAGGCACTGGCAGCTTAGCGTGACTACTCTGCTGTTGGAAGGATTCTGTCCTGCTGGAACTTGGCCAGTGGCGGCCAATGCCGTAGCCTGCCGGGCAGCACTCCCCGAGCTTCTTATTGGTCTGGGCATGGGGTTTGGCACACGAATTTTTAAAATACTCCTTAGACAGACAGGCGCACTCAATTAAAACAAGGCTTTAGGGCAGCAGATACTCAGGTGATTAAGGAAGACAGGAAAGCTAGCGAGGAGGAGGGGTGCACAGATGCGAAGAAACCGTGTTCCCAAGTCTTTCGGGGGAGCGAGAGACCCGCCACCCCTTAGGAGGTACAAGTGTTCAAGAAGAATTAAGAAAGGGCAGTGTGCTGGTTGCAGCTGAAGGTTCAGACACCTGATTCCACCACCACCACTTTCCTGCGACTGTCACGTCCGTCACGCGGGGGACAGTGGGCAGTGTCTCCTTCCCTCCCTGGGACAGAAGCGGGGAGCTGCCTGTCCTCACAGTCTCAGCGGTCCTTCTGTACCGGTTTCCATTTTCATAAAACAGCGCAGTCGGGTCCCAGCGCGTCCTGCCGTCCTGCGCTCCTAATTCCCACCCTCGGCTGTGTTGGATGGGGAGGCGGCTCTGCGTCTTGAGTTTGTGGGCCCCATTTACGATCCTGCCAGCTGGGGGGCCCTCCCTTTGCCATTTCTAGTCCCATCTCGCCGCCCTGTTGGGACACTTGCGATTTGGCACTAAGGGGAGCAGCGGGCTGAATGAAGCGCGCTCTGTGCGAGGCGCCCCTCCGGCTCCCGGCAGCAGGGCGGGCGGCGTCGGGCGCGGGTCTTGGGGATGCTTTAGCCCGTCAGGCCCCGTCTGGGTTCCTGCTGGTCACAGTCACCTCCTCTCCTTGGCTGGCAGCCCCCATCCGGGCTCCTCTGCTCCTGCTCCGCGTTTCCTCCCTTTCCAGCTTGTCCTCTCTGGTTATTTTCTGAACCATATTGTGATGCTCACAGACTCAGGAGCTCTGGTTACTCACCCCGTCCTTCTCTGCCGGGTCTCCTCAGGTTTCCTCCCTGAGCCCCCCGTGCTTCCCAGTGGGATTTCAAGCTTCTCATCCCATTTTCTGTATCTTCGAGTACTGTTCCCCGGCTGAAACTGAGACGGAGCGCTCATCCTGCCCCTTGCGCGTGTCTAGAGTACTTACGACGTGTGCTCCGTGCGCTCCCGCACCGCGGGAGGACGGTGACTCTGAGCCCCGAGGGGAATTCAGACCCCAGAAGCGACAGGACGAGGCGCTGTTCATCCAGCGCTCAGATGAACTTGATTCTTCAGTGGGGCTCAGCAGGGCCAAACAGCACTGCTCTGAAATCCGGGAAATGGGCTCGTCTCTGCTCACAGGACAGACAGGAGGACCCATCTAGTGGGGACTGGGGACTCTGCATGAGGACTTCTATCATTTAGTCACGTCGTGAGGCGAGTCACACTCTTACAGGGCTGGGGGACGGGAGCCCGTCTTGCTGGGTGTGAGCTGAGACAATGGAGCCGGGCGGAGCAAGGCTGCGACCGCGGCCCGGGCCCGCCACCCTACACCTGTGCTTTTCAACCTTTTTAATCTCACTGCACACGCGAACCTATAGTTAAACTTCTGTGGCACACTTAAATTATGCTGACCAAAAAAAAAAAAAAAAAAAAAGAGAGAGAGTAAAAAAAACCAATATACTTATTGTGCTTTGAGTTTCTTTTAAAAATAATTAATGATTTTTAAAAGTGTGTGCAGGACACCTAAGATCCTCTAGGGACACACCAGTTGGAAATCACTGTCCTAGACAAAGAGATCCTGGAAAATGCTGCTCTTACTAGCATTTATGGGACCAGAAATCTTTGGGTTGGTACTTTGACTATCGTTCAGGTGTGATTATTTTTCTGTAGCTAATAATGATTTCCTGTTTAGGAGTTTTTTTTTTTTCCTTTAATTAAATCATAGCTGTGTACTTTAATGCAATCATCGGGGTACAATGTGCTGGTTTCACATACAATCTGAGATATTTTCATCAGACTGGTTAACATAGCCTTCATGGCACTTTCTTAATTATTGTGTTAAGTCATTTATACTCTGCATTTAGTAAGTTTCACCTGTACCCTTCTAAGATGCACCGTAGGTGTGGTCCCCTGACTATGTTTTGGAGTTTTGTTTTAAATTCCTTTACAGTGCAGGAGGAAACAAGGAAAGGGTTTTTCCTGGTTTTTCTGGCTGATTGGATTTTAAAGGTGAGGTATTATCCCTTCACAAGGACTGGGTGTAACTGCGTTCCAAGTAGCCTAAGGATGAGGTGAGCATCTTAGGTGAGGCTGGGACCATCATAGAACCAGCCTTTCCCTTCCAGAGCAACCACAAGCTCCAGCCATGGAGATTTTATTCTTTTGTTTAAGTAAAGGGACATAATTTCCTCGCAGAACAGGGGGGGTTTTCAGATTTGGCACCTCTTCAGAGCAGCCATACATAAATATAGGAAATTCATTCTTTATAGATGGGGGAAGAAAATGCCCTCAGCGCTCCTGAACTTGGCCCTGAACTTGCAGTTTATTTCTCCCTCGCTCCTGCCATTTGGGCACATTCTCAGGGAGTCTCTTTAGCAAAATGTGTGACCCCTTTAGAAAGCCGAGGGCTTCACAGACGATAAATAGATCCCTGAATTTGGCTACACGGGTAGACTTCAGGCATCAGGAGGATGCTTTTTGTCAAGCATCAGCTGCTTGTAGAGAAGCAGAAAAGTGGAGAAGTAATCCAGGCTAATCCAGTCCAAGGGAGACGACTACGGTCTCCAAGCCAGTAAATCAGTTGAACTGACACTTGAAGAGACCAAGACACAAAGTAAACTCCAGTGGAGAAAACAGAGCAATGACCTTGGGATGAGTATGACCTTGGGCTGTCCCCAAATTTCCACCCACATATCCACAGAGGTTTGGCCTCCGTGAAGACCAGAGTGTCCTGATTTCTGAAGCTGAGAGCAAGACAGTCCCATTCACAGAAAGTTTCTGGGTAATTTTTTTTAATGAGCAAGCAGCGTTTTAACTTACACAAAAATTGTGAGGACTAACAATTTCATAAATATTCCATAGTATCAGCACTAGATAGCTCTCCCTAGTGGCATGTAACATGCTCGGAAGATGATTAAAGAACAGATATTTCTGCAACATACTGATCAGATATAAAATTGGGATGGCCGGAGGTTTAATTCCTAATAATTAGTGGTTATCAAGAGAAAAATGTCATAGCATCATCATCTACTTCAATACCCATTCCTGTAATTAGAGCACTCACTTCCACTACTGCCTGGTTGAATTTATTTTTTAAGGGTAAAATCTTACAGAAAATGGTGTAAAAGTTCAGGAAAGTCTACAGTAATACTAACTAAATCAAATTTCAGCATTGCATGGCATTAAGCAGGTAAAGACGTGCAATGGACCAGTTTATTCAGGCCCAACCCAGTGCTGTGCTGGGTGACTCTAGAGATAGAAAGAAGATAGGGTTGGACTCCTAACGGATAGGAATTTACACTTCAGGAAGTATAGACAGACAAGTAGAAAAGCAATTATAACACGGTGGAGTAAAAGTGGCCCTATGCTAGAAATACAAATATAAAAAATATTCTTACTGAATATGTTAGAACTGAATTCAAGGAAGAAGAAAAGGTCTTCCTAAAGTTAAAGATGGTGGATGGGGGTAAATAAGAAAATTTCAGGCTAGGGGATCAGCATATTCAAAGATGTGGGAGAGGCTGGACACAGTGGCTCACGCCTGTAATCCTACCAGTCTGAGAGGCTGAGGTGGGTGGATCACCTGAGCTCAGGAGTTGGAGACCAGCCCAAGAAAGCATGAGACCCTGTCTCTACTAAAAAGAAAGTTAGCTGTGTTTGTTTTGGCAGCACATATACTAGAACTGGAACAATACACAGACGATTAGCATGGCTCCTACACAAGGATGAAACACAAATTCGTGAAATGTTCCATAAAAAAATAAGAAAATTAGCTGGGTGTGGTGTGGGCGCCTGTAGTCCCAGCTTCTTAGGAGGCTGAGGCAGGAGGACTGCTTGAGCCCAAGAGTTTGAGGTTGCTGTGAGCTATGACGCCAGGCAACTCTACCCAGGGTGAAAGACATACTCTGTCTCAAAACAAAACAAAAGAAAAACAAAGATGTGAGAAAGCTTGGTGTGTCCTTTGCAGGAAAAACAGTAATACAAGAGTCTTCCTTCATCCATGAGGGTCACTTTCCAAGACCTCCTGTGGATGCCTGAAACTTAAGAGAGTGTTCAACTCTACACTGTTTCTTTCTTTCTTTCTTTTTTTAGACAAGGTTTCTATGTCTGTCACCTGCGTTAGGGTGCAGTGGCATCATAGCTCACAGCAAGATCCAACTCCTGGGCTCAAGTAATCCTTCTACCTCAGCCTCCTGAATAGTCACGACTACAGGCGTCTACCACCACACCTGGCTCATTTTTCTAATTTTTTGTAGCAATGGGGCCTCACTTTTGCTCAGGCTGATCTCAAACTCCTGACCTCAACTTATCTTTCTGCCCCTTAGCCTCCCGTAGTATTATGATCACAGGTGGGAGCCACTATGCCCAACTAACTCTATACGATTTATAGGATGTTTTTTCCTATACATACCCACTTCTGATAAAGTTTAATTTGTAAATTAGGCACAGTAAGAGATTAACAATAATAACTAATCATAAAGTATAACTATTATAACAATATGCCAGCATCACTACTCTGGCACTCTGGGGCCATTATGAAGAGTTACGTGAACACAGCACAGTGACACGCAACTGTGGATGTGATGACCAAGACAGATGCCAAGTGACTAAGGGACAGGCTGCGTTTGTAGTGTGGACACCCCGCACAATGGGATGGTTCACATCCTGGGCTGGGTGAAGTCAGATAGCGTGAGACTTCACGATGGTTCTCACCACAGCGTGCAATTTCAAACTTATGAATTGTTACTTCTAGACTTCCCATTTAATATTTTTAGACCACGATTGACCTCAAGTTAACTGAAACCAAGAAAAGTAAAACCGTGGATTAGGGGGGCAGGTGGCTACTGTACTTTATATTGGTGTTGGGCTTCCAGGACGCATTTTGATTTTCCCAATAAGTATCTTCTTCTTGTTTTTTTTTTTTGAGACAGAGTCTCAAGCTGTTGCCCTAGGTAGATTGCCGTGGTGTCACAGCTCACAGCAACCTCCAACTTGGGCTCAAGCTATCCTCTTGCCTCAGTTTTTCTATTTTTTTTTTGTTTGTTTGTTTAAGTAGAGATGGGGTCTTGCTTTTTTGCTCAGGCTGGTATTGAACTTGTGAGCTCAAGCAATCCACTCACCTCGGCCTCCCTGAGTGCTAGGATTACAGGCGTGAGCCACTGTGCCTGGCCCCCCAACAGGCTTCTGATCTAAGCTAGTCCTTCCATACCTGAAAAAACTGAGGTTCATTGAAGTTAAGCATCTTGTTCAAGGTCATAGCCTGGGAGTGGTGTGGCCAGGACACGAACCCAGTTTTCTGGTTGCAAACCCACAACTTCTCCCGTGCAACTGTGGCACCTCCCTACATAATTCAGTCCGGCGGACGTGCTCTGGTTCATTGTGCTATACTGAAGGGTGAAGGAAAGAAGGACGTGGAATCTGGAGGACTAGAGGCTAGACTGGTCTATGGAGGATTTCCAGCGTTATACCATGTGGATTAGCTATGTCTACAAGTTACTGAAATGCAAAGAAGAACAAGAGAGAAGCATCAATGTATTTTGGAGAAAAGTTGGAATCATAAATAGGAGTCATGGCTTACCATTTTATACACAGGCTTGAAACATTTTTTTTTCCTTTTTTTTTTTTTGAGACAGAGCCTCAAGCTGTCGCCCTGGATAGAGTGCTGTGGAGTCACAGCTCACAGCAACCTCCAACTCCTGGGCTCAAGTAATTCTCCTGCTTCTGCCTCCCAAGTAGCTGGGACTACAGGTGCCTGCCACAACGCCCGGCCATTTTTTGGTTGCAGCCATCATTGTTGTTTGGTGGCCCCAGGCTGGATTCGAACCCGCCAGCTCAGGTGTACGTGGCTGGCACCTTAGCCCATTGAGCCACAGGCGCCAAGCCGGCCCTTACAGTATTTTCACAATGCATTAGAGCTGTCAGTATACCCCATTAGACTGTGGGCTCGATGCTGGTAAGGATCTCTTTATTCTGTGATCCGAGACTGAGCGCTGAGTAAAGGTGATAGCAAAGTGCTGAGTAGTTGAGTGAACTAATGTCCCTACCAAAATACACACCAGGTTTCATATTTTCATGTGAAGTTTAAGCACCAAGGATTTAGGACCCTTGAAGAAACTGGCTTTCTTTGTTGTTAATTATTAGAAAGACTTTTGGGGACTGGGGACTATGCCAGACGTTGCTAATCATGACTATTTCTCCTCTAGAGTTCAGATACAGACACATTTTAGCATTTAGAAAAGGTTAAAGTGTAGAAATTTTGATAGTGACCTATTCAAAAGTTGATCCTCAGCTGTTCGTAGGTACAAATAGGTCAATGTTTAGGTATGTCCTTTTTATGTTCCTGACTCAGCCACTTGACCAGAGCATAAAATGGCTAGAGCTGCTGATTCCACATTTTTATTTTTTATTTCTTCTTCTTCTTCTTTTTTTTTGTAGAGACAGAGTCTCACTTTATTGCCCTTGGTAGAGTGCCGTGGCATCACACAGCTCACAGCAACCTCCAACTCCTGGGCTTAGGCGATTCTCTTGCCTCTGCCTCCCGAGTTGCTGGGACTATAGGCGCCTGCCACAACGCCCGGCTATTTTTCTGTTTTGCAGTTAGGCCGAGGTCGGGTTTGAACCCGCCACCTTTGGTACATGGGGCCGGCACCCTAC
>CAUYRH010050577.1:0-51647 GCA_963574655.1 Perodicticus potto | reverse complement strand
TGAGTTCACATGAGCCAAAGGCAGAAGGGTAATAGGTCCTTAGGGCTGTGGCTGTTGTCACTTGTCATGGAAATCGGGGACCACTGTTCTAGGGTTCCTGCCACTTCCCATTCCGGGGCCTCGTCTGCATTGGTTTTGGACCCTGGCTGGTGCTCTTCTCCTCTCCAGACCACCTAAGACCTCCGGGGGCGGACGGGCGCCACTTTTCGGGGCGCCCCGGTCAGGTCCGGTCCACTAACCCCGTCCAGAGTCCTTAAGGAATCTGTTTTTTTTGAAGCAGAGTCTCACTTTGTCCTCCCGGTAGAGTACTGTCGGCATCACAGCTCACAGCAAACTCAGACTCCAGGGCTCAAGCGATTCTCCTGCCTCAGCCTCCCAAGTAGCTGGGACTGGGTGGTGTCTGTGGCTCAAGGAGTCGGGCACCAGCCGCTATACCAGAGGTGGTAGGTTCAAAACTGCTCCTGTCCCATTGCTGGGGCCTTTGGCAGTCCCGGAGGTCGGCACTGCGACCACTTCCCCGGTGCCCCGGGCCATAGCCCAGTGCGACCCGATCGCTGCAGCTGAGGTAGCGCCACCGCCTTCCGCAGGGACCAGGGGGACTGCGCAAGTACTGCGCATGTGCGGGTCTTACCGCGCAGGCGTCCCAGCCCCGGAAGCCTCCACTGGTGAACCAATATTTGTGGTCTTTTAGGAACAAATGCCCACCCCCATGTTCTCCAATCACACAGTGGTGTACCCCTAGACATTTGAAGAGTGTTTCCAGCTTCACAGAAGCCAAAATAGATCAAAAGGGAGAAACAGAAACTTAGAGGATGCAAGAAACAGAAACTTAGAGGAGCAGAAGTTTGTAAAACTTACCTTCTGAAAGAGAAGACAACTGAATAGAAACATGCTGAGCTTCTGGAAATGAAGAGCAAGATAGCAGAAGGGTTTAGGTGACCAGCAAGGCAGCTGGTGAGGTTGAGTCCCAGCCCTCATCTCTCTGCTTCTCCCCTGCTCCTGTCTAACAGGTGCTGCTCTCAGGCCTCCTCTCAACACTGCCATCAGTCACCTGCCCAGACAACCCTAGGAGAATCATGTCAGTTGAATTATGTCCTTCTTCCACCCCCTCCAAATAGCGTATGTTGAAGTCCTAACCCTTGATTCCCCAGAATGTGACTGTATTTGAAGATAGGGACTTTGAAGAGGTAATTAAGCGAGGTCATTAGGATGAGTACTAATCCAATCAGACTGGTGTCCTTCTAAGAGGAGGAAATTTGGATACACAGTGAGAAGGTGGCCTTCTGCAAGCCCAGAAGTCTCAGAATGAAACCAAACCACCGAGATCTTAGACTTGCAGTCTCCAGAACCGAGAGGAAATAAATTTCTGTTGTTTAAGCCGCTCATTCTGTGGCATTTTGTATGGCAGCCCCAGCAAACTAATATAGAGCATTGTCTAATTAAGGATGAATTTTCTTGTTCCAGGTGTTGAGAAAAACAAACAAACCAAACAGAGGACTAACCCTGAAAGAGTGAATCTTTTCCCAGAGAACAGGACTCTCGAGACATGAGCAAAACAGCAACTGTCTCTCCTGTCTCCCCTTTTTCCCAAGAATCAGTGAGGTCAGAGGGACAGACCCCTGCAGGCGGAGAAGGAGGAAAGGACGCGGCACAATGACCACACACCAACATGGTCCTAAAGATTACACCTGCCCACTGGTGGGAGCCCCACCAGTTCTAGACTCCCTCAGCCCCAACCTGCTCACCCTCACTAAGCCTCAGGCTCTTTCCCATCTTGGAGTCTTCCCTGGAACCTTCTGCAGCTAAACTAAGCTATTTATAGGGTGATTCCCTTACTGCCTAATCATAACCCCAACCTGGGGCAAGTGTTACATTAAACAGCCCCCCTAAACTGGAGATTCTGATTCAGTGGGTTATTCTAAACACATTGCCCAGAAAATTCTAGTGGCTGCACAGTTAGAAAACAGGGACTAATGCTGGCCTCTCTTCTGGAGCCAGGGCATTTTCATGGTGGCTCTTTGAAGCCCTGCACTTCAAGTGACCCCGATGTTGACTCCACCAGAGCCATTCAGATGAGGAGCAGCTCAGATGTGTGGTGGCTTCCCTGGGCCAGCCAGATCCTCCTCCACAAGGACCAGGGCACTGGCATTCAGGACACTGGCTTCAGCCACATGTCAGGCAGAACTTCCTGATCATCTGAGCTGCTGTCTAACAACAGAATAAGGCCTTTGAGAGGGAGAGAGTTCTCCATCCACAGAGAAATGCAAACCAAAGCTCACAGACTGAGCTCTGCCAGGCTCAGAGATGCCTGTGAAATCTCCCTGGAAGGGTGAGAAGAGTTTGGGGCCTCACTACTCCAGTGTGAACCTGGGCTGGCAACAGAGCATCGTCTAGGACCTTGTAAAGACCCCTTTAATCACACTTCACTCCTAAAATTCCAGTTGCCTTGATTCAAGGTCAGACCCTGGCATTAATATTTTAAAAATCTCCCCTAGCTTATTCTGATGTAAAGGAAGCGAGAGTCAGAGACCCCCAAGGGTTCTATCCGACTCTGAGATAACCAGACTCTCTGGCTGGGCTGGTGGGGAATAAACTTGTAAAAGAAGGGAGGGAACACACATTAAAAGCTGAAGTCTCTTTTTCACTTTCTTTTCTGCTCGTCTCAGCAGGAATTTGTCTCCCAGCTGCCTCCAAAAGCAATGACTCAGAGAAGTGATGCGACCTGTTCAAGGTCACTCTGCCCGTGATGCAAGATGGGCAGGCGAGGATAGCCTTGGATTCCTGCTCCAGTGAGCGACCCTGTCCTGGGTCACCAAGTGGGGCTGCCAAGAACAAAAGGGGAAGAAGGCAAGTTTTCACCCCTAGATCCAGTCTGGCAGCTAAATCAAATCAAAATCAAAGTGCAGCCGAAGCAGGAAGAATAAACTTGTACTGAGTACCTGCGCATACTCGCTAGCCACTGTATTTTCTTTGCACGTGTCCTGTCATTTCCTCTCTGGGACAATCTTGTGAGGGGTTGTTAGGTGCGATCGTTAGCCTCCATTTTTCTTGTGAGGAAACTGTGGCTCAGCCTAGGGCAATAACATGCCCAGGGTAGCACAGCCCATCACTGGTAGAGCTGAGACTCAGACCCAAGTGGACAGTTAAAGAGCCTGGACGTTTAGACACTGTGCCCTACTGCCCTACCTGAAGTCAGGAAGTGCGGGGGGAAAGGGACCAGTATAGAAAAGGCCTCCTATGGTAAGATGCCTTTGAACGTGGCTGGGGAAAGGTCAAAGGGGGATAGACACGTGAGGCAGAGGTGAGGCTGGGAGGTGGAGAAGCAGGTGACCGAACTGGGCCCAGTCTCAGAGGAGAGGGTGGGCTCATCAGAAAGTGGAGGAAGAGGCTCGGCGCCTGTGGCTCAATGGGTTAAGGCGCCAGCCACGTACACCTGAGCTGGCGGGTTCGAATCCAGCCCGGGCCCGCCAGACAACAATGACGGCTGCAACCAAAAAATGGCCTGGCATTGTGGCAGGCGCCTGTAGTCCCAGCTGCTTGGGAGGTGGAGGCAGGAGACTCGCTTGAGCCCAGGAGTTGGAGGTTGCTGTGAGCTGTGATGCCACAGCACTCTATCCAAGGTGACAGCTTGAGGCTCTGTCTCAAAAAAAAGAAAAAAGAAAAAAGAAGGTGGAGGAAGGAGGAAGAAGTTTCTGTTCTGAAGCCCTGGAGAAAATGAATTGCTAAAAGGTGGGGAAAGTATGGAGACTGCTGAATGGGCTCTGCAGTCCCTCGAAGGAGAGAGGGGAGGGGACAAGGAGCGAGGAAATGTGTTCAAGGCCCTGGGGGACGCAGACTGCACGCGCTTCTTCCCAGAGCCTCCTCCCCATCACCCAAGCAGCGCCCGAGCTCAGCGCTGCACACAAGTTCTGTGGTTTATTTTTGTTACCATCCCACGTTACTCTTCCTGCTTTCAAAGGGCCCCGGGCTGGAAAGGAAGCCGGGCTCAGAGAGGTCAATCTGCTTGTCCAAGGCCACGTAGCTGAGGGGGGCGGAGCCAAGATGGAAACCCAAGTTGGCCTTGACCCGAGGCCCATCTCACTGCTGAGGAAATGAGACTTCCTGTGAAGCATGGCCGGGCGAACACGTGCTGTCCTCTGCTCCTTTCTGAGAATCACTCACGTGAGAGTGCAGGAATAAAAAAAAAAGTCCGAAGTAAGCCCATAAGGAAAAGGAGAGGAGGAGGGGGGGTGTAGGAAGAGCCGTCCAAAACTGTGTGTGTGTGTATAAATATATCTTCTTCTGGAAGCTGAAAAGCAGGTTGGGTGAGTGCGAACTAATGTTTCAGAGCTGAAAGCTGAGCCAAGCCAAAGGAGAAACAGAGGGAAGCAAAGTGATCCGCGTCTCCAGAACCCCAGAAAACATCACGCGGCGGAGGTGCCAGGCAGCTCTGAATGCAGAAGGCTAGGCAGAGCTGAAAATGTGAAGATTTTTAAAAAATCTTCAGAAAGGGAACTTAGATCCCTGGATTTCCTCCTCAACCTCGGGCAGTAGAGGGTGAACCTCCTCTAGCTGGTAGAGGGTTAGCTTCTAGCCGGCTTCAGGAAAACGGGTGCTGGACTTAGGGTTAGGGGCACAGTAGAGGATGGGGCTCAGCTACTAAATTCATAAAAGGGGGTATTATGTGAAACTCAATACATGGGATGAGGAGACTCCTCCCCTCAAAAAAGCATGCTGGTAACCAGGGTGACCACTGGCCTGGTTTGCCTGGGACTTCCGGTGCTAGAACCAGGGAAGTCCTGGGTAAGGTGAAAGGAATGGTCACGCTTCTTACATCCCTCTGAGATCAGAAGATTCTTTTCTGAGGAACATGACCAGCTCGGGTAAAAACGCCTGCAGTGGGGGCAGGAAGCAAATGCCCTCATGAGAGGACCATGTCCACCCGTCACAGAGTCCTGTCCCACACGTGGACCTCCCCTCAGCAATCAGATGGCAGGACGAGCTTGGAGGGTGGAACACAGGGCCCTCGGCAGTGCCAGCTGGATGTGGCAAGGCTGGCTGCCCAAGAGGGCATTGGCAGCAGAGGCTGTGACTGGGCACCTAGGACAGGACATCAAGTGATGCCCAGAAATATTTAGAGGAGGATTTCAGTGTCTAGGGGATGGTTTGTGTGAGACAAGGCTGCTGAGAGCCTAAGGGCTTACACGGGAGAAGCCCCACGTGGCAGCACTCCTTACAAGAGCTGACATCTGGACACAACCCCATGCCCACTGCCCAGTGAATGAGGGGACAGGGAATGGTCTCTCCAAACAGTGGAATATTAGCCAGTCACAAAAAGTAATGAAGTACTGATTCTGTTGCACCAAGGGTGAACCTGCAACACATTCCGTTGTATGAAAGAAACCAGAAGTAAGGGGGTCACATGCCGTATGATTCCATTTACATGACATATCCAGAACAGGCAAATCAACAGAAACGGAAAGCAAATTAGCGCTCCTAGGAGCGGAGGGAAGACGGGAGGGGAGTGACCACCTCATAGGAGGCGACTTTGGGGATGATGAAACTGTTCTGGAACTGGACAGAAATAACTGTTTCTTAACAAGATAAATGTGCTAAATGCCACTGATTTATACACTTGAAAATGGCTAATTTTCTATTATGTGAATTTAACATGTCTTGATTTTTTTTTTTTTAAAGAAAAGATCAATCTGGCAAGAATGGAGGGGCCCATACAAGAGGTAGCCTGACCTGTAACTCAGGCAGACGGTGGCAAGACCGCCTCAGACGCCAAGAGCTCCTCAAATTTACCCCATCCAGGTCTTGCTCTCAGGAAACTCCAGAGAGCCAGGGGAGAAGACAGGTTTGCTCCCAAATAGCTATGGGGCAAATTGACCCTCTAGACCCTCCCCTCCTCAAAATTGCAAGAGAATAGAACTCATGTGAAGTGTTCTCACTGCAATAAAACAAAATGGAAAATAAATATATAAGCCCCCCAAATAAAAAGACACACAGAGAGTTTCAGCTGATTTCCTCTCCTCCTACCCCTATCTGACTCCCAGCCGACCCTCGGGGTCCCAGACATCCTCCCAGCACTGGAAAAACCCTGCCATTCTCCTTCATGTACGAAGACCTGCTGCTTTCCGGAATGTTCTCGTGAGAAATTGTCAATAATCAGATGCCACAGACGCTGCTTTGTGCAACTGCAGTTAGGTTTGTTTAAGAAACACAATTGGGAAGGAAAGGCACACTTTTTTTTTTTTTATTCCTTGTTAAGACCTGGGGGAATTGTTGGTATTCACGCTGGGTCTCTGGAGGCCTCTTCCTCCTCTGAAGGAGCATAAATACACCACATTCCAGCCGGCCACAGACAGACCAGGGGCCTGTTACACAGCCCGCCCAGGAATGTGCGGGCCCCAACACTCAGCGGGGCCGAGGGCAGCCTGCCTGGTGCACACACACGCATCTCAGGAACTTGAAAACTTCTTCAGCACCTCACCTGGTAGTGCAACACATCTTTCTTCATGGAAATGTGCTTTTTCTTTCTTTCAAATTACTTTTAGGTTTGAAACCACAAAATATAAGGCAGGTTTATAAATTGAGCCTCTCTGGTTGGTGAAAGGGTGGGGGGGACCCTGACCTCTTTCCTTCTTTTCCTCCCAAGTGTTCATCTAAGGAACTTCCGAAGACACCCAGCGCTCCCCAGGGCACAGCTTATTAACCCCTAAGCTGGTCCCATGCCCTCCCTCATTCCACGTGTAAGTATAATTTTCATAAAGTTAAGAACACAACTCTCACCCATACAGAAAATGAGCACATGTCAGGGCTTTCTTTGACCTATTAACAGGGGTGCAGCAGGCCAGGAAAGCCGATTCAGAGGCCGGTGGGAAAGGCCCAAGTAAAGACAGAGGGGGACAGAAAGAGTGCCAGAGGGAGATCGCCAAGTTAGACAACCAAGTGATAAATGTCCTTCAGGTCAATAAAATTGTATTCTTTGAGGGTATCTTTCATACTGGACAGAAATCATTTTCACAACTATTGGATCGAAATCATTTGCAAGTTATCAATCTCCCTGAAATTAGCATCGCGCTTTGCAGAGTCTGGGCCTGAACCAGTCGTAAACAGTAAATCAAACAACAGCACGTCCCCCTGCAGCAGGGTCAGCAAACTTGCTCTGTAAAGGGGCAGACAGTAAATAATTTTCAGCTTTGTGGGCCATATGGTCTCTGTTGCAACCACTTAACTCAGCCGCGGCTGCAAAGCAAATGCAGCATAGACAGTCTGCACACGAATGGGTGTGGCTCTGTTCCAATAGAACTTTATTTACAAAAACAGGCAGCAGCCAGCTTTGGCTTATGTCCTTCAGAGAATTCAGATAACCACTGGGCAGGCCTGTAAGACAGTGTTCTAAGGTAGCATTCAAAGGGCATGCAATCACATTCTTGTTTCCCTTATGTCCAAGTTTCAGGTGCTTTTTCTTAACTTACAACTATGGAAACCAGACAGGGGACGCAACTTGGCTGAGAGGACTCAGCCAAGCTAAACGTCAAACCACAAACTCCCCCACGTCCTGGTTCTTTTGGAGCAGAGACACTACTTGCCTCTCTGACCAGGAGGGCAGGCTTCTCGAAGGTGGAAGCAGCGAAGTTTTTCACTTCCCCAAAGGACCAGCCTGTGGGAATTTCTAAAGAAAATTTCCTTCTCAGCATCTCCAAAAGGGGCCTTTGATTGGGTGAGGAATCTTTGCTCTCTTCACCCAAAACAGATGCTCCGAAGACAGAAAAGCACAAACCCTGGGCAGATCAATGAGCTTCCCTCTTGATGCGATCCACAGTTTAAATGCAAGTCAAGCTGGAGACATCTCCGAAAGAACAATTAGAGAGCGGTTCATCGCCAGGGTTTCTGGCAAATTACTGAGGGAGAAAGTGAGGAAACGATTTGACATTGGAGCTTTGGAAGTATTTTTTCATTCAACAGGGGAATAAAAGCACTTTGTTCCCTTTTCCTTTCAAAATCGGTGCTTCCCCCTCAAACCTACCACACACGTCTCTCTCTGCATTACAGCTATGTAGAGAGATTTTTAATGGAATGCTGTCACGTGCGCCTGCACTCAGCAAGCTCTTCAAGCCAGCTACTCATTGTCTTTGGGAGAAAAGAGAAATTAGTGGAGAATGGGACATGGGGCTGCCCTGAAAAGGTGTTTCCATGACAGTGAGGAGGAGAATCTGCTGCTCCATTTAACCCAGCACCTAGTATGTGTAGGGTGCTGTCACACTTCAGCTTGCCACAGTCTGTGAGTTCAGAGCCCTGGGTACAGGAGCAGAGGCTGAGTGGCCTCTCTAAGGTCCCAGAGTCTCACACATGGTGCTTTAGGGGCCAGGCATGGTTCTAAGCACTTGCTATTTATTTATTTATTATTTGTTATTTTACTGGGGGTGGGGGGAGCAGAGTCTCACTCTATCTCTTGGGCTAGTGTGCCGTGGTGTCATCACACCTCACTGTAACCTCAAACTCCTGGACTCAAGAGATCCTCCTGCCTCGGCCTCCCAAGTAGCTGCAACTACAGGTGCCCACCACAATGCCCTCCTAAATTTTCTATTTTTGAGGATATTGGGTATCTCACTCTTGCTCAGGCTGATCTCAAACTCCTGGCTTCAAGCAATCATTCCACCTCAGCCTCCCAAAGTGCTAGGATTATAGGCCTAAGCCACTATACCTGGTCTGATATTTACTAACATCTTTCCCTTTTCAAAATTGTCCTTCTCCTTCTTGGCAGATGACCCAGGATTGCCAGTCAGAAAGAAACACAGGAAAAGCCCCACCTTCTTTCTCTGGCTCTTGTTGTGTCTACATAAGATGTCTGGAGCAATGGCAGCCACCTTGTGACCATGAGGAGGAAGAGAACGTCAACTTCATTGAGGGTGGCAAAATAAAAAAATGGCAAAAACCTGGGTCTTCCTGTGCAGCAAGCTGCTAAATTGGTCAACTCTAGAACCCACCCTACTTTCAGGCTTCTATTTTTGTGAAGTAATGAATTATTTATTATTTAAGGAATTTGAGTCAGGCTTTTTGTTTCTTGTAGCTCATAAAACAGCCTAAGCCAGTGCCATCACAACAAATGCAAGCCATGCATATAATGTTAAATTTTCTAGTAACTGTGAAGTAAAAACAGAAATAGGTGGAATTCATTTTGATACATTTTATTTAACCCAATATATATTTATTACTTCAGCATAAAATCAACACCAAAAAAAGTATTAATGAGTTAGAAGTATTTGACCACATTCCTTTTCTTCCAATCAAGTCTTTGAAATCTGTACATATTTTACACTCACAGTACATCTTCGTTCCAATGGGCCATATTTCAGGAGCATAATAACCACTGGCAGTTCACAACTAGCAGTTCACACCAACACCCTCTTTCTCCTTTTATTCCTCTCCTTAAGCCTTCCATGGAGCATGCCAAGGTTGACCCTTACCTGATGTCTCTGTCACTCCAAGCCATGGTGAGAACCTTGGCAGCCTGAGTACCCCTCGCTCCTTTCTCATTTCTACAGAGGGGCCACTTGCTTTCCTCAAGGCACAGAGAGCTGAGGCAAAGATAACTGTGGCCCCACTGGGACTAGAAAGGGAGGGGATGAGGAGTAGGGGAAAGCTAGAGGGCACACCCTGCTCCAGGAGAGGCAGTCAGTGTGAGGGCGGGATACACCGCCAACCTGCCTGGTTCCAGGCCCAGCTCCAATGGCTCCTTCTGTTACTAACTGTGTGGCTCTGGGCAAGTGACTTCAGCTCCCTGTGCCTCAGTTTCCTTATCTGTGAAATGGGCATATTAATAGTATCTGCTTTATAGGATTCTGAAGAAGGTTGGATGTATTAATACGTCCGAGGTGCTTAGCTCAGTGCATACCACATAATGTTTGCTAGTATTTTATTATTTTTAATAAGAAAAGGGGATGAGGGCGGCGCCTGTGGCTCATCGAGTAGGGCGCCGGCCCCATATACTGAAGGTGGCAGGTTCAAACCCGGCCCCGGCTAAACTGCAAAACAGAAAAATAGCCGGGCGTTGTGGCGGGCGCCTGTGGTCCCAGCTACTCGGGAGGCTGAGGCAAGAGAATCGCCTAAGCCCAGGAGTTAGAGGTTGCTGTGAGCTGTGACGCCACAGCACTCTACAGAGGGTAATAAAGTGAGACTCTGTCTCTACAAAAGAAAAAAAAAGAAAAGGGGACGAAATAAAAGTAAAAGGCATGCAGGTGGATCTGCTGGGACAAAGTAAGAAGGAGAGAATAGGAGAGGGGTGGAAAGAGAAAAGGAAGGAAGGAGAAAAGAAGGAAGAAAGGAGGAGGGAGAAGGAGGAAGGAGGAGGGAGGAGGGGAGAAAAAGGAGGAAGGGAGAGGGATGTTTCCAATGAAACCGCTTCACTCCCCGAGGAGGCTGCCAGCAAAGTAAAATACAGAGTTTATAACACTTACTCATGCAAAGAACATAAAGGCATCGGGGTGGAGTCTGAGACAGCTCCTATTAAATCCCCCACTTCTCCAATATCCTGGGTTTCCCCATGAGGAACTTCTCAGCTCCTCCTCCAAAAGAAAGCTCCTCCACCACCTCTGTCCCTCCTCCTTACCCCTCCCCCATCTCTCCCAGGACAGAGTGGGGAAGGTGGGGAGGCGGGGGTGGGGCTGCCGGTAGCAGGCAGGGCCTTCTTCCAGGACTCTGGGCTGGACAGCAAGGCAACGAGCACTTGTCCACTGGCCAACCTTCCAAACACTCTGAGGGCTGCAGTGGAGGATTGATTATGCCCTTCTCACTCCAGGTGCTAAACTGGGGGCCGTCCATCATGAGTCATGCAGGAAGGGACCAAGAGGACCCACGGGGAGGGGGACGGAGAAGAGGACAAAGGGGCAGAAAGGGAGGGCGTAGGAGGTGGTGAGGAAGGTGGAAGGGAAAGAGAAGGAAAGAAGGAGGGGTGAGCTGAGGGGAGGGAGGGCAGGAGGAGGAAGAGCCACTTCTGAATTCAGCTGGAGCCTAGGAGTCTCTGAGCCTCCTCCCAAGCTCCTTCTGAGTCTGTCCCCACCCACCCACTCGTTTCCCACAGGAATGCCAGGGCTGCTGCTCCTGGAGAACCCTGCCATAGAGCACCCTGTCCCGGAGGAAGGAGCTGCGGGTAGGAGGACAGGCCTTTGGGAAAGGGGGGGGAGGTCAAGGAGCTGGTGCTGCAGTTCCCAAACCTTCACTCACTGTCTTCTGGGGGCCCTTTCCCTCTGTGAACCCCAGTTTCCTCCTTTCTTTTTATTTTTTTTATTTTTTTGTGGTTTTGGGCCAGGGCTGGGTTTGAACCCACCACCTCCGGCATATGGGGCCAGCGCCCTACTCCTTTGAGCCACAGGCACCACCCAGTTTCCTCCTGTTTAAAGTGAGAGGACTAGACAAGATGAGCACCTCGCTCTCTCTCAGCACTGACTTTTCTCAGAACCCTGCGCAGTACAATCGGAGTCCCTATTTTCCAGAGGGAGGGAGGAGGCTTTGGGCTGGACTAACTTGCCCCAGGCCAGGAGTGGACAGAGCCCCAGGTTTGCCTCCAGCCTGTGCAGCCTTAGAGCTCACCCCTTCCCTACCCACCTGCTCCAGTCCAGCAGTGTGGGGAAGGCTTATCTGTCCCTCCTTCTCACCCTAAAACGTTAGCCAGGCACGTGGCTGCCCAGAAATCAAGATGACACGAGCAGCTTCCCTGGCAGCTACTCCAGGCGGTTGATTGTTGCGGCCAATGGGACGTGCAGGGAGGTGAAATGTGCAACCGCAGGCCCAGCCCCAGCAGGGACGCGGCTTCCCCTCCCCTCCCCTTCCTGCCCTCGTGCTGGGAGGCTGGAGATAAACCATCCTGACAGGCCCACGCCAGAGGGAGCGGAGGGTGGCAACAAGGGCACACGATTTAAGGAGGCACTCACCCTTAGGGTGGCACAGCTCGAACCGAGAAGGAATGTGTCCTTACACCTCACTCACCTCATTCTTTTCCTGGGATTGCATCTCAGACCCTATGGGAAAGAGCACGATCCCTGGAACTGGGGGACTCTGGTAACATGACAGAGCCCTATCCCCATCACTGACAGCCCAGGCAGTGGGGGCAGAGGGGAGGGTGGGTCGCCTTGTGGAGAGGAAAGAAAGACTTCCTGGTGGCCAGGTTTACACTGTCTCACAGCTTCCTCAGCAGGGCTCAGGGGCCGCTCTCCCCAAATGCATTCTTGTCCCTCCAACCCATTCTCCAAGCTGCAGCTGGAAGAATCTTTCCAAAACAAGACGTTTTCCATTGTTCTCAGAATAACACACGAGAATAACAAGCAGAAGAGCATCCTTCGCTGGCTTTCCAGGTCCTGCCCCATTGATCCCTTCCTTCCTCCACCTTCCCCCACCTTCCCCCACGGCCCTCTCTGTGCTCAGCCACCCAGTCAGTTCCTTGACACCCCCACTATGGCAGATGGTGCCTCTGCTGGAGTTTCCTCCCGTACCCCTCCTGCCTGGCTGCCTGCTTTACACCCCATCCTTCAGACCTTAGCTGAAGTGTCACCTCCTGGGGATGTCTCCCTGACTCCACTACTGGTCAGCTCCCACTTTTGGCATGCCTGGAGCCCCTGTGTGCTCTCACCTCGGGGCCTCTCCTCAGTTTATGCCATGGAGTCAGCAGTGACTCCCCCTCAAGACTGTGGGGACCAAGCTATCGGGACCTCCTTCACCGTGCAGCCCCCCAGCTCCAGAACAGTGTCTGGTACTTGGTGATGCTTGGCAAATACTTGGAGAACAAGAGAGTGAAAGAGGCTGCTATGGCCTGAATGTTTGTTCCCTTTAAAACTCGTGCTGAAATGTGATCCCCAATTTGGCAGTTATTGAGGGGGAAGGCTTTAAAGATGACCAATTGGGTAATGAGCAGTCTTCCCTCACAAATGGATTAACCCATTCATTCACACTCTCACCTGTAATCCTAGCACTCTGGGAGGCCAAGGTGGGAAAGTCCTTTGAGCTCAGAGGTTTGAAACCAGCCTGAGCAAGAGCAAGACCCCGTCTCTAATAAAAATAGAGAAACTAGGGGCGCCTGTGGCTCAAGTGGCTAAGGCGCCAGCCACATACACCTGAGCTGGTGGGTTCGAATCCAGCCCGGGCCCGCCAAACAACAATGATGGCTGTAACCAAAAAATAGCCAGGCGTTGTGGTGGGTGCCTGTAGTCCCAGCTACTTGGGAGGCGGAGGCAGGAGACTCGCTTGAGCCCAGGAATTGGAGGTTGCTGTGAGCTGTGATGCCACAGCACTCTATCCAGGGTGAGAGCTTGAGGCTCTGTCTCAAAAAATAAAAATAAAAAAATAGAGAAACTAGCTGAACATTGTGGTGGGCGCCTGTAGTCCCAGCTTCTTGGGAGGCTGAGGCAGGAGGATCACTTGAACCCAGGAGTTTGAGGTTGCTGTGAGGTATGATGATGCCACTGCACTCTAGCCTGGGAGACAGAGTAAGACTCTGTCTCAAAAAAAAGAAAAAAGGATTAATGAGTTCTCATAGGAGTGGGACTGGTGCTTTTTATAAGACTGGGAAGAGAAAGGGGAGCCGGCATGCTTAGCCCCCTTGTAGGTGCTGCCCTGTACCACCCATATTTTCCTTATAAATTACTCCAATCATCTTTAAAGCCTTACTTCTCAATACTGCCAAAATGGGGATATATAAGTAACCGAAAATGGACTGAGACAGAAGCTCTGAGATTGTGCCTTCCTCATAATTAACATATCTAACCGCACAAAGGCAACGTCAGAGTGGAGCCACTGAGAAATGGTTCCCCGTGTGAGTTGCACACTCTGACTCTGCCTGGCTCGGCTCTCAACACACAGCTTCTAAGGAAGCAGAGGAATGAATGTCTCAGAGCTCACCATGACTCTCCCTGCTGCTCCGGATCCATGGCTTATTAAACCTCTCTGCTGTGGCGAGGTGACACTAACTCTCTGAGCCTCAGTTTCCCCATGTGAAGAATGGGAGAATTTGTGGCATGTGCCCAGTCTACCTTTTTGAAAGACTATTAAGATTCTTAGAATGAAATAATATAAACAACATGTCGTGGACTAAAGTTCTTTGCCATTCCTTCCACTGAGGGGGGGAGTCTATTTTCTTTATCCCCTGAACTGGGCTTGGCTTGTGACTAACCTATATAATGTGGGAGAAGTGGCTGTGTGCCAGCTCCAGGCCAGCATTTAAGAAGTCAGCAGTGGCCACATCCTACCTTTTGAAACCTAGCTCCCCTGCTGTGAGGAAGCCCAGGCAGCCTTATTGGGGGGCCCTGAAAGAGAATTGAAACTCCCAGGGAACTACCTCCCAGGCGGGCAGAGTGAGCTCTCTTGGAAAAGCCTCTCTAGACCCAGTTGAGCGCTCCGCCAAGCCCTAACGAAGTTGCAAACCTGTGAACAACAAAAAAATGTTATTGTTTTAAATCACGAATTCTTGAGAGGGAAGGGAAAAGGGGGGGGGTTATTAGATAGCAACAGATAATCAAGACACCATTGTTTGGAGTAGTATAATTCATATTCCTTGCGTTTATTCCTGGTCCACTGCTCCCCTGGGGTATTTTGAAAATGAGAGTGGGGGAGGAATGGTCATATTTTTGTTACAACCACCAGATTTTGGGGGGTGGGGAGGGAGGGAGAGTGCACTACTGGAGTTCAATGCCCATGAGCCCAGGGATAGTGAATGTCCTACAATGCTTGGGATAGCCACACTGATGGAGTGGCCCCACACAAAATGACAATAGTGCTCTGTTGGAAAACCATTAAATCAAGATATTAAGGGCCCAAATGGGAAAAACTGTTTAAAGATAAAGATGAAATAAAAATATAAGGATTTGATGGAAACTGCTTTCTAAGGAAAGAAAAATAGGGAACATCTGGAAGCCAACTTTAAGTGCTTAGAGTGGCTGTCTAGAGGGTTGTATTGAGAATGCTTTGGGGGTGGTGCACATGGAATTAGCACAAAAAGGGTGCTGTGATTGGTCATGTCCATCCTTGGCACAAGAAGGGAAGGTGGTGGCCTTTTTTAAGCAGGATGACTACAAATTTTAGCATCCAAACTGAAACACTCTGAGGAGTAAAAAGAACATTATTAAGTATATTTTGGGACAACAGGCATTAACTGGTACTGCGGGGACTGTCCCAAGAAAATCAGGACACCCTGGTCCCCCAATTCCGTGCCTCAGATATAGGCCCTGGCGTACCCTGATATGTAGCTCAGAGGTAGCCCAAATAGGGACTGTCTACACCTTACAAGCCCCTGACATCCTAAGCGTTAATTTTTTTTTAAGTACTCTGTTTCGGTGTGTGGTTAGGTATGAAGAATTGTTCCAAAGAACACATTAAAAATTAATTAAAAGAGTTTCCTCTAATATTTAATCTTACCAGCCATGTACTCTGAGTGATGTATTCCCAGTCAGCGTGTCAGGTCCTGAATAATTAAAAGAGAAGGGGAGTGCGATTCAGCCCCTGGATGAGGCTTTCAGGGGTTTTAGAATCAGCACAGAACCTGGGTCTGTATTAGCCGAGGAAAAGTTCTGCCAGTCCAGTCTGGAGGTGAATTCCGGCCGCAGGCATTCATTCATGACGAGGGCAGGCTGCGTCCCAGCGAAGAGAGGCCTTGGAGGGAGATGGAGATGGATTCTACTCCGCTGTGCCATTCAGCTCCGGAGACATCCCACCCTTCTCTCCTTTCTCCTGGGGAGCAGGAGGGGGAGGCAGTGGTGAATTATGGAAGCCTCCGTGGGGCTCCTCCATGAGTTTAGAGCATCCATATTTCCTCCCCTCTAAGACACCTGCTTCTTCATTTTGTAACATTTCGGAAATCAAGACGTGAGTTAAAATCGATGGGAGGATTTAGGGCGCTGCTTCTCAGGAGGTGTCACAGAATGCCGGCTAACAGGAAAGCTCTGGAAACATCCTCCCTGCCGGGACCCCGGCTCTGCCATTTCCCGACTGGGCTGCCCCAGGCACGCTGCACCTCCTCTGCAAATTGAGGCTATTAATAATAGCACCTAATCGATAATAAATAAAAGAGCGCTCCCGTGCAGCACCTGGCAGGTAGTGCACCCTCCATATCTGCCGGCTGTTTTTCCTTTCTGTTTATCCCCTGAGTGCTGTTATCAAGTTGCCGGTGCACCTAAAACTCCTCAGTGTGTGTGCAATCCTGATGGCCGCAGAAAGAGTTCAAAAGCGATAACGTCTGGGCTCCCTCTCTGGTGACCACCGGAGTGTTAATGACGGCCTGTTTTTGGTGTATTGGATAGGGAAGATTCATGTTGGTAACAGGACTTTATTTGATATCATTTCTACCCTGCTGAGTATAGGAGAAAGGAAGACTCTCTGCCCGCCGTCCAGCTCTCCTCCTCACCACGATTTGACACACCACGCCTAAGACACAGGCTTGTCTTTTAGGAGCAGGTGTTCATCATTAAGGCAGTGGCAAGGAGGGGAGAAAAAGAAGGATAGTTTCCATCTGGGCCCTTGTACACAAAATAAGGCACCAGCCATCATGGCCAGTAAGGAAAGTTGTAGGCCTAGTAGTCCCCAAAGAAGGTGAAAAGACACAAGCTTTGGACCCAGACAGACCTGAGCCCGCCACTCAGTTTGTGTTGGCTCCCCACTCTGTCATATAGGGTTGTTGGGAAGCTCTATTGAAATAACGCATGTAAGGTGTACCAGACCCCCAGGCGGCCTGGGAGAAGTGGGAGAGCAGACACTCCTGACGGCATCTGCTCTCATCAGGCACTGCATTAGTTTGCTAGGACTGCTGTAACCAAGTACAGTTTACCCTCCACATCTGTGGGTTCTGCACTCATGGATTCGACCAACCGGAGATGGAGAATGTTCAGGGGGAAAAACTCAGTAAAGGTTGGCTATTACTGTCGAGACCCAGAAGTTGCCCAGATAGGGTGGGTAGGGACAAATAATGGAATTTACGCAGTCTTGCTTAAGCAGAAAAAAATTTATCATAGATCAGTTCACTTACAGCTGGGAGGATCATGGAAGGACACTCTGAAGCTTCAAAGCCAGGAACGATGTCCAGCCACGTTGTGGGGACTTCTGAGAAAACACTGCTGTCCTGTCACTGCAGGACGCTCCTCCGGCACAGAGGAGAACCGGTACAGAGCTCCATCAGGCCACACCTGAAGGATAGGATTGCTCGGCCACCATTGCTACTCAGGGTCCCTTTGTGTGGCCACTTCCTCATGGCACTCACTTCTGAATATGGGGCTCCCATGGGTGCCTCAAATTGCAGCACCTTGCGGGTTATGTTCCAGAACACCGGGGAGTCCAGTAGCGTGTGTCTTCTTTCTTTGGTCTTAATGAGGCAGGACTCAAAATGTAGAAAATTACCTAGGATGGAAAGAGAGGGCTCCCGGGTGATAGCCAGCCACAAAAGACCAATGTCTGCTCTATGCCACTCTGTCCCTTGGGATTTGGATAAACTTGGCTTAGACCTCTGCACCCCAGGCTATGTGACACCAGGCCCCTCCCACAATCTCCGCAGGGTGCCTACCTTACTTCTCCACTCCTGTTCTGCTGTGCCAGCTCAGTCTGAACTGCATATGCCGCCTGGGCCTGTCACTCATTTCAAAAGGAAATCTGCCACCTGTGTGGGTTGTGCGCTGTAGTAACTTCCCAGAAGACTTGAGGAGTCACTGAGAAATGCTAACTGTCTACAACCCAGCCATCAGCTCTCCCCTCCCTTCTGCTGCCTCCTAGAAGCCCAGGCTCCTCACCCATGACCCCCTGCCGCAAGTGGCCTCCTGGGACGTGACAGCCCTGTCTTCTCGTTATTCTGTGGAGAGCAGTCCCACCTGACCGGCAGCCTTCCCACTGCCCGTGCCCAAGAAGTCTGATTCATACCATTTTCCTTCTCTTGTAAGTTGCTATCTTCTTCATCATCAATGTCATCTTCCCCTCCCAGAAATGCTAGAGCAATTTTTGAGGTCAAGGAGCAGCTACTGGTCCATTTTGCTTGAAGACGCCAGTTTCGGGCTTTAAATTGTGGTCAGGAAGGGAAAGCAGGGCCATTTACTAGAGTATCGTACCATGCCTGTCTTTTTCTCAGATATCCCCCAATGTAGACCCTGAGACAAGGCTTTTTTTTTTTTTCTTTTTTTTTGGTGGGGGCAGAGTCTCAATCTGTCACCCTGGGTAGAGTGCCATGGCATCATAGCTCACAAAAACCTCAAACGCTTGGGCTCAAGCAATCCTCTTGCCTCAGATTTTCTATTTTTAGTAGAGACAGGGTCTCGCTTTTGCTCAGGCTCGTCTCAAACTCGTGAGCTCAAGCAATCTACCCACCTCGGCCTCCCAGAGTGCTAGGATTACAGGTGTGAGCCACAGCACCTGGCCAGACCAGGCTTTAAATAAAGAGTTTATTAAGAGGTGATGCCAGGGAGCACTACAGGAGAGCAGGAAAGGGAGAGATGATGGCAGGAGCCCAATAAAGGGGGCTCAATCCCACTGGCCACCCTCTAGGGGACTGTGAAGATCGCAGTGCAAAATCATCCCACCCACAGATAAGGAAGCTGGGTATTCACCCACCAATTCCCATCCCTCCCTACCTGGGAGCTACTTCCAGGACCATTCGTTCTTGGGCATTTGCAGCCTCCCTTGTGGCCAGCAGGGCTTGCTTCTGCACTCAGAGAAAGCCTTCAGGCAGAAGGACACCGGCGGTTGAGGTAAGAGCCATGTTGTGTGCACAGAGCTGCCAGTGACCCCAGGCAGCCTGGAGAAGACGAGAGCAGGTGTGACAGCACCTGCTGCCAGCAGGCACTGTTTGCTAAGACAGTCACAACAAAGCGCAGTGAGCCCTCCGCATCTGTGTGTTCCACGTTCGTGGATGCAATCAACTGGAGACGGAGAATATTGGGGGGGAAATTGTATCTGTACAGAACATGTACAGACTTTTTCCTCCAATCATTATTCCCTAAACAATACAGTAAAGCAACTATATCCATAGCACTTGCATTGCTCTAGGTGTTAGAAGTAATCTAGAGATGAGTAAAAGCATATGCGATGATGAGCAAAGTTATTCGCAAATACTACACCCTCTTAGATCAGGGACACGAGCATCCTCGGATTCTGCTGTCTACAAGGATACGGAAACCAATCCCCCACGGATACTGAGGGATGACGCACTAAAAACTGGAGGGTTTCAAGCAGCAAAAGTTGATTGCGTCCCTCACAGTTGGAGGCTGCTCCAAACTCGAGGCATCCGCTGAGCCGTCCTCCCTCTGAGAGTTCTAGGGACGAATCACCGGCCACTCCCAGCTAGTGGCCAGTTCTCCACAATCCTTGTCCCTCGGCTTGTGGCCACATAATTGTATCTTTGTCTTCACATGCCCATCCTCTCTGAGTCTTTGTCCTGCATGCATCTGTCTCTGGGTCCAAATTTCCTTCTTTAATAATGACACCAACCACACTGGATTAAGGGCACTACCTGCTCCAGGGACCAGGACTGATTGTACCTGCAACAAACCTGTGTCCAAATAAGGCCACATCGGGAGACAGGGCTGGAGTTAGGGCTTCAACATAGCTTTTGGGTTAGGGGGGACACAACACAACCCCGAGCAGGCACCTTAGACATGTAATATTCTTTTTTTTTTTTTTTTGCAGTTTTAGGCCAGGGCTGGGTTTGAACCCGCCACCTCTGGCTTATGGGGCCAGCACCCTACTCCTTTGAGCCACAGGCACCTTAGACATTTAATATTCTTTAATCCTAACAGCATCCTGTGTGATGGTCAGGAATCTCTCAGCATTACAAGGCGTGCATAGAGGCTCTGAGCAGGAAAGTGGCTGGCTCCAGGTCCCGCAGCTAGGAAGTTCCAGGCTGGAGGCTGAACACTGTTCCTCGTCAGGCCAAGTCTCCCTTGCGCTTTTCTGAACAGTGATATCTGCTGTAGCCCACTTGGGCTTAAAATAAGAGCGAGCAAACACAAGGACTCTCAAGTCGGGCTACCAAGTTCAGATGCCCCCTCTGAGGCTTACTACCCTTACTTCTGTGTGACCTTTGTACATTCCTGGCTTTAAGGCTCAATCTCTCATATGAAAAATAGGAATCGGGACAGTGCCTGCAGCACAGATTTACCGTGAAGATGAATTAAGGTAGTTAGCAAGTGTGCAGTAAATGTCAGTTGCTGTCCATACCATCACGGAAACATTGCCTGCTCCTAAACACGAACTCCACAAGCCTCTATAGAAAGCTCATATTTCCCGGCTACGATCCAGAATCATTTTTGTCTTTTACTCCTTGCCACAGCTGACCACAAGTGATTCCAGGCAGGGCCATGACAGCTGCGGAGACCGAGGGGTGCGGGCCCTTCTCCCCCCAGCCCTGCACAGCCCCCTAAAGCCACCCCAGCGTGTGACAGAAGACTCTGAATGCAGCGATAAAAAAAAAAAAAAAAAACCCGGCAGCTCTTAATCTCCTGCCGGCTGCATGTGGCTTTATCTCCGCCCCTCCTCCCGGGCTGCCGGGGGATCAGGGGAGATGGGCAGATTAAGAGCAACGTTTCCGACATGCCCTCCCACCTCCTGCACACTGGGGCCCCCGCCAGCAGATTTCCTCAAAGCCCAGCAAGGCGGCCGCCAGAGGAATGTGCGGCCTCCTTGGCATGGCAGACATTCAAGGGAGCCCACAAAGGCGCTGTTATGAAAACCCACTGGAGCACAGGGTAGGATGGGAGCATTTCATTTGCAATTGGGATTGCACATTTCAAGAACAGGAGCTCAGCAACAGAATGCATGCATGTGAGCACACATGGCTCATAATTAATTCATTTCGCCTCCTCCTATTGAAAAAATATTGCAGAGGATGTGGGGGGAGTAGAACCACCAGTCTGAACAGGTAGTTATTTCTGTGCCTGGGGCTCTGGCTGGCTGGGAACCAACTTGTCAAATGTGGAAGCTGAAAGGCAGGTAACTGTGCGCAGGTTCCCGCCCAGCCCCAGCACAGCCAGCTCGGTTCTTGGCTACCCCACACCAGCCTTCTCCACCGCTTGCATTTTGTGTGGTCTTCTCATTCTTGGACAGGATCACATCGTTAACTGCTAAAAACTAAAGACAGCGCTAAGGCTGTAAGTTAGCTACCAGGTACTCCTCCGGCCCCCTGTGCTCAAGCCCCATTCACAGCTTGCAGGGACTGTCTCGGTCCCTGGACAAGGTGAGGAAATCCCAGTTGTCTCCCTCAAGCAGGCTACAGTCCAGAGAGAAGAGGGGCGGTTCAAGCAGAAGAGAATAAAGTGGGTGTGTGCAAGGCTTCCCGAAAAAGAACAGAGGGGGAAACCTAACCCACCCTGGCACTCAGGGAAGCTCCCTAGAAAACAGGACAGCCATGAGGGTATGTAAAAAGAATGAATAGGAGTTAGAGGGGAACTGTACAAAGACCCTGCAGCTAAAAATACCCCCGCACATTCTGGAATATTCTAGAACATGAGAGCTGGGGGGAGGAGAAAGGATGGTGGTAGTGTTTTTGGGAGAATTAGAATTAAAGAAGCAAATGAAAGTTAGAGAATTAACTATGATTTCAGTTTCAGAGGGAACACCCACTGAAAATGATAATGAACTAATAGCCAAAAAGATCATGAGTGAATTTTACTTGATAGAAAATAATGCATAAGTGCTTTCTTTCATGCTATCACTTATCCATGTAAATAAATGTTTACTAAACATTAGCTGTGGGCCGGGCCCTGTGTGAGTTACGGTGATTCAAGGTTGTCCTCAACAGGAACTAACGGGAACAGAAATAGTAGCTTTAATTTGGTGGTACACTCAGAGGTCCCAGGTGCTCCGTGAGCTCTGTCCCCTTCGTTTCTCTGCCTCCTGAGGTCAGGGGCACCAAGTCCCCTGTGTCAAATGGTTGGGGGTTGAAAAGGAGGTGGGGAGATGGGGAGAAAAGGAACAGAGACAGAGGGAAACCAAGACAGGAACAGAGAGAAAGATGAAGAGAGTCACAGCAGAGACAAATGGGGGATACAGGGGTGGGGAGAGAGGGAGAAGGGAAGAGAGAAGTTGGGAGAGGGAAACAGATAAAGACAGAGAGACAGAGGCAGAGACAGACAGGTGGAGAGACCGAGGAACACATAAGCAGGGTACACTAGCACTCACGGAAACAGAAAGAAAGAAGCAGGGAGAATGAGAGACTCCAGACTGCGGGCAACAGAGCCAGGGAGGGTGATGCCCCAACTGAGCTCTTTCCTCAGAGAACTAGGGCTTCAGCCAGTGCCTGGCTTGGGCCCTGGTGTCCCAAAGGCATGGCCGAGCTAGAGTCCACCTGCCAAGGAGACCAGGGCTCCAGGCACAGGGTGCTGAGAAACCCAGCCTGATAGAGCGTAGCTGTCTGCAATGGCTCCCATCTAATTCCTCCCCACTGACCCCGCACACCTGGTCATGGCCCTCACTGCAGAGACAGGCTGCGGTGCTGAGGACTTAAGTTCTCTGAGAATTCCAGGGCTGGCCCTGCACCTGGTCACCTGCACAGTGCAGCCAAGGGAGCAGAATTCTCCAGAGACTCTAAAGCTTCTGTGTTTGAATTCCCATGGGCTGTCTGAGGCCTTTAGCTACACAGCCACTGTGTACAGGAAGCAGTCTTTGAGCCAGGCCCTGATCTAATAACCAACGAGGTCAAAGTCATTAAACATGCCCTTGGTGCGAGGTACTGCCACCTCACAATAAAGCAGGTACTAGCCCTTACTTCACAGGAGGTGTAAGCAAGTCTGGGAGAGGTCAGGGGCTTGTGCAAGGTTACACAGCTAGCATACCTAACTAGCAAGTTCACTGCCCCATGCTTGACTTCATTAATACAGAAACGCTTGAAGTGAGCATTAGAAATCCCATTTTATAGATTTAAAAAATGAGGTCCAAAGAGGAGGTTAAGCAGCATGACTGGCTTACAAAATCAGTGTCTGGGAGAACTTGGAATGCTGGCCGGGTGCAGTGGCTCACACCTGTACTCCTAGCCCTCTGGGAAGCCAGATGGATCGCCTGAGCTCAGGGGTTCAAGACCAGCCTGAGCAAGAGCAAGACCTCCATCTCTTAAAAAAAAAAAATAGCCAGGCATTGTAGTGGGCACCTGTAGTCCCCACTACTTGGGAGGCTGAGGTAAGAGGATCGTTCGAGCCCAAGAGTTTGAGGTTGCTGTGACCTATGATGACACAACACTCTACCAAGGGCAACAGAGTGAGACTCTGTCTCAAAAATAAATAAAATGAGAATAAATTCCCTACACACGTCTCTCCCCAGGACTACACCTCTTCCCTTGAAACCTCAGCATCAGGGACCTAGGAGAAAGATGGATTGGATCTTCCAATGTAGACACACCCTCCTGGTAGAAACCGACCTACCATGGCCTCGTTGCAGCCAGGGGTCTGCCCTCAGCTCCATTCCTCTGCCCTGGAAACTAAGGAGTCAGTCGGTGGATAGAATTCGGGAGGAGAGGACCTGGGTGGGAAAAAATTACATCATAATTTTCACTAATCTCCAACCAAACTCAGCATTTGCCTCCATTGAAAACATAGGCAATGAACTACAGTGGGATTAGCACTGCCTGTGACTTTGTCACCAAGAGAAATTGTAGATATTTTTCTATCACAGGACAGTTGCAGATAACTCAAAATATTATGCATACTCATCACTACTTCAAACTCCTGGCAGCTACTACACTCACTGCCAGATCTTATTATTTAATGTGTTACTAAAGAAATACATAGAGATATTTATTTACATATATCTTTTTAAAAATACCTTGATATTAAAATACAGGGCAGCACCTGTAGCTCAAAGGAGTAGGGCGCTGGCCCCATATACTGGAGGGGTCAGGTTCAAATCCGGACCCAGCCAAAAAAAAAATACCTTGATAATTATATTTTAGTACTATTTTTTTCCTTAGGCTTACTATACAAGTAATAACAGTTTTCTGAGAAGGGTAGGAGGCTTTACCAAGGACATTGAGGTGCTTGGGGTACAGCGGTGGGTGCATTCATTGGTCCCGTGTGCCCTGCTGAATGCCTGGAGTCAAAGTCACGGGTCCATGCCCATTAGCTCTCTGACTCAAGAGTGGAACCTCCATCAGCTATCTGAGAAGTACAAACTAGAGCCCGTCACCACAAATTCCTCCACGTTGCTGAGCAGAACCATGTCAGAGCACACGCTCAGTGTTTGAAGACAGGAATCATCACCCTTCCATGGGTTTGCAGTCAGCCATCCAGAAGTTGTTCAAAGCAGAGCTTTTTGTTCAAAGCAGAGCCTGAATTAATTTAGAAGGCAGCAAAGTACAAGCCTCCTGTTCTCCACATTGGCTGCTGATAGGAATTGCCTGGGGAGCTTTAAAAAGTACTGATGCCTGGGTCTCCCCTGAGAAATCCTGACTGAGTTGATTTGGGGTGAAGATTTTTTTCAAACTCCCTAGAGGATTCTAATGTGCAGCTGGGGCTTAGAACCTCTGAGAGATTGAGAAAATCCAAGCCCGAGGCCAGCCCTTAGGCCATCAGAGATCCATTTCTATAACGTAGGCTAGCAGAAGCTCCTCTGGGTCAGTGTTAAGGTTTGACTGTGTCCCCCCAAAGTTCATGGATTATAAAGTTGGTCCCCAGTGAAGCAATGCTGAGAGGTGGGGCATCTGGGAGGTGGTTGGTCATGAGGGTCCTGAACTCTCATGAACAGATTAATCCATTTGTGGACTCACAGATCAATGAATCCATGAGTTATTGAGGGAGTATGTTAATTATCCTGAGAATGGGTCTGTTATAAAAATCAGTTTGTGACCAGGTGTGGTGGTTCATCATCCTAGCACTTTAGGAGGCCAAGGCATGAAGATGGTCTGAGCCCAGGAATTTGAGCTTTCAGTAAGCTATGATGGTGCACTCGAGCCTAAGCAACAGAGTGAGACCCTGTCTCAAAAAATAAATAAATAAATAAATAAATAAATAAATAAATAAATAAATAAATAAATAAATAAAGCAGTCTGGCACTGTCTCATGAGGCTTATGATACCCTGCTCTCCTCACCAACAAGAAGGCCCTTACTAAATGTTGCCCTTCACTATAGACTTCTGACCTCCAGAACTGTAAGAAATAAATTTCTTTTCCTTATAGATTATGCAGTCTCAGCTATTCAGTTATAGCAACAGAAAATGGACTGAGACAGTTTCCCCACTTACAGATATTTGGGAAGAGGAGAGGGAGCTATGTTTATCAAGCACTTACCATATGTCAGGGGCTCTGTAAGGCTTTTCCTTTACTCTCTCCAGTGATTTTCTTTTAATTTAATTTATTTTTTATTTTATTTTTATTTTTTTGAGACAGAGTCTCACTTTGTTGCCCTTGGTCAAGTGCCGCAGCATCAGCGTAGCTCACAGCAACCTCAAACTCCTAGGCTCAAGCAATTCTCCTGCCTCAGCCTCCCAAGGAGCTGGGACTACAGGCACCTGCCACAATGCCTGGCTAGTTTTCTACTTTTATTAGGGATGGGGTCTTGCTCTTGCTCAGGCTGGTCTTGAACTCCTAAACTCGAGCAATCTACCTGCCTGGGCCTCCCAGAGTGCTAGGATTACAGGGGTAAGTCAGCACACCTGGCCCTCCCTCAGTGATTTTGGAGTGGTAGGGCTACCCTATGCCTAGCATCACCCAGCTAGTAAGTGATGGAGATTGGATTGGAACCCCATGTATTGACAGAGAAATCTGTCCTTTCTGCCACATCACTCTGCCCAAACTTTGCTAAATCTTGTTAAAAGTTCAGAGCTCTTGTTCAAATGGAGAGTCCGAATTAGTATATGAGGAGATTCTGCTTACTGGGTCAAGGGATTCTGCATTTCCAACAGGCTTCCAAATGACCCAGTGCTGCTGTACGAGGACCTCACTTTGAGTGGCAAATGGCTAACAGGTCATTGTGGCCAGCATCTGTTTGATTGGTCAGTGTCTGGGCCAGGCCTGTTGGTTACCTACTTAAGCCATCTCCGCTGCCACTCCATTCCCCTACTCTGATGACAGCAGCCACATTTGCTCTAGGATCTGTGCTCCTTCTGCTGCTTAGCCATGAGGCTTTCATGAGACTGAAGACAACCCCATATCCAGGGAGGACCCAGTCTAAACCAATCAGCAGGTTACATCCTTCGGCCAGGTGCTTTGGTTCAAGGATGGGCACCTAACTTAAGCCAAGCAAATGAGATACCTAGAGTTTGAGAACAGAAGTTCCTTTCTCTTCCATGGGTGTTTCTTTAGGCTGAAAGGGCTTAGAATTTAAACGATGTAGCTGCTGTGGTTATTTTCTTTCATAAAGGGAGAGCCCAGAGCTCTCAGCTATAAACACAATGGTGTGCAGCCTAAGGATGAAGGTAGGCAGAGCAGAGAGAAGCCTGGTCCTTAAAGACATCATTCAAGGGACTGTATTAATCCTGAAATACAGAGAACAGTTAAAACAAACAAACAAAAAAGGCCAAGGGATGGGGGTGCTGGATTAAAACTTGCCTGAATCCCACATTGGGATTATCAATTCACAAAGACATTTTTTTTTTTTTTTTGAGACAGAGCCTCAAGCTGTCACCCTGGATAGAGTGCCATGGCATCACGGCTCACAGCAACAACCAATTCCTGGGCTCAAGCGAGTCTCTTGCCTCTGCCTCCCAAGTAGCTGGGACTACAGGGGCCTGCCACAATGCCTGACCATTTTTTGATTGCAGCTGTCCTTGTTGTTTGGCGGGCCCCAGGCTGGATTCGAACCCGCCAGCTCAGGTGTACGTGACTGGTGCCTTAGCCCGTTGAGCCACAGGTGCCAAGCCCACAAAGACATTTGATCTCCTTCTTGTTTAAAGCCAGATTGAGTTCGATTCTGTCTTTTAACATCAACAGCTCTAATACAAGCTCAAGTATTAGAAAGACCAGGGTTTGATTCCCATTTTAGCCACTCACTGTGTGGCCTTGTGCAAGCCATTTGACCTCTCTGAGCCTCAGTTTTCTCATCTATAAAATGAAACTAGTCGTGTGTACGCCAGGACTGTTGTGAGGATCAGGAGAAACGATGAATGTGAAATGCCTGATATCTATGCCACAAATTGTAGCTATTATTATCAAAACTAATTATTAGTCCCATTTGGCAGGCTTTCCTTCTGAAAACTGTGTATGTCAGCAGTTGTTTCTAGCTGTTAGCAAAAAAAAGAAGAAGAAGAAGTAAATTAACTTAAAAGATTGGAGGATGGGGCTCGGCGCCTGTGGCTCAAGTGGCTAAGGCGCCAGCCACATACACTTGAGCTGGTGGGTTCAAATCCAGCCAGGGCCTGCCAAACAACAATGATGACCGCAACCAAAAAATAGCCAGGCATTGTGGCAGGCGCCTGTAGTACCAGCTACTTGGGAGGCGGACGCAGGAGACTCACTTGAGCCCAGGAGCTGGAAGTTACAGTGAGCTGTGATGCCTCCGCACTCTACCCAGGGTAACAGCTTAAGGCTCTGTCTCAAAAAAAAAAAAAAAGATTGGAGGATGGGGTGGCACCTGTGGCTTAAGGAGTGGGGCGCTGGCCCCATGTACCCAGGGTGGCAGGTTCAAACTCAGCCCCAGCCAAAACTGCAAAAAAAAAAAAAAGATTGGGAGATGAATGCCTCAAGGGTTATGAGTAACATTGAGAAGCTGGAAACAAAAAAAGGCTGAACTCTCTCAAGAACTAAAAAAGATGAGGAAGCTTGTCCTGGAAGGTAGTGCAAGGCTTGCCTGGGCCATAAATGTTTTGGTCTTAACATACTCAGACCTTGCCTTCATCTGGCAGGGTGTATGGAAGCCACGTTCCACTTCTCTGGATGTTTGATGGTCTGATTGGCTCAGTCTTCCTAATTGTGTTGTATTGACAAATATATTTGTTTGGAACAAGCAAATGTATTGCAGGCAGGAAACAGACCAACTCCAAGAATTTATTTTGCTTTTTGGCACTGCTGAGCTGAGTTTAGCATTCATTATGCGCCCATGTAAAACAGTCTCCGGGAACGCTGGCCTGAGTTATCTTTTTAATTATATTTATTTTTTCAGCTGCATTTCGGATCATGAGCAGACATGCTGGTACTAAACAGGCCTCGTTGGGAGAAACCTCCTGCCACCCTAGAAATCACGTTGTGCGGATTAAATGTTCAAAGTCATCAGACAAAACCTGTGACGCTGCCATGTGCCATTATCATTAATGGATGAGAGATGGGGTTAAGTCTGTCAAATCCCTGTTCTGAAGCCCAGAACAGTCCGCAGAAACCAAATCCTGGTCACCAGATTGAAAATGAAATCAGGTTTATGTGGAAAGATGAGGAGATACATGGAAGGCAATTTGTAATGGATCAACTGGGGATGACCGTGACCTTCCTTCACTTTCTGCCCCCCACAGCCACCACTGCAGGAGTGCCTGGCAGCGAGGTTTGAATATCTTTCTCCCTGATTGGATGACGCTTAAGCACGTGATCCCACAAGAGCCAGTCAGAGTCCCTGTTAGGGTTACTAGGCAAGAAAGTAAGGGGCAGACAGACTGACTGACCACCTGCCAGGTGCTACCTTGAAAGATTTGGGAGCTGGAGTGAACCATCTTGAATGTCACAAGGACAGAAAAGTAGCAAAAGCCAGGGAAAGGGAACAAAGAAGTCACAGGGAGATACAGATGGGAGACAAAGGGAAAGATGCTTCCATGAGTTCTCAGCTTCCTGGAAGACCCTGATTCCAATCACTGAGGCATTCTGTCTCCTTAGACTAAATTCCTCCTTTTTTTGTTCCAGCAAACTTAAGTTGTTCCCTCACTTACATCCATACAAGGGAAAACTATGCAACCAACCAGACAACGTTGTGGGAGAATATTTATTAACACGAAAAATGTACACAACATTGTTGAGAGCAAAAAGCATGTTTCTTTCCTCCTGCGCCTGGTTTTTACTGGGAACCTACATTGTTTTGTTTTGTTTTTTTAACAAGTGAACAGTTTATTAAGAATTAAATAAAGGTATGATGTGATACAGTACAAGCAAGACACTCAAGATAGGTACAATAGTACTACTCACACAAAAACTTAAATTTCACCTCAAAAAAAATCACAAGATAAAAGACAAAGCAATTTCACTGTTATAAAGTAAGATATTTCATGCAAAGCATTCTTCCATTCTTTACGAGGTTTTTGTTTCTAGTCCTTCTCTTAAACGTTGTTATTGTTATTAAATTTTAAGCCTTTTTAATTCTGTGAAGGCAAAAAGTGGACACCTAATAAACACATGTATATGTAAAAAATTAAAAAATTCACCAAATGGGCGTGCACACAGGACCCAGTGCCTGCCCCACCCCCACCCCCACGGGGCACATAAACTCCAAGAGGTTAAGGACCTGGGTCTCCTGGACTCACCAGCCTCCTCCCATGTCCAGAAAACAGAGCTTACTCCCAGTGGGTTCTCTAGGACACACAGTATGAGCAAGAGGAACCATCTGTCCTCAAATGCTTGGGATCCTGACATAAGGAACGTTCAGTGCCACCAGGGAATGTCCCAGACAGACAGGGACAAGCCAGAACCTCTGTGTCCGAGTAAACAAATGAAATGGACCACTGTATGAATGGGTGACTATATTATGGGCAGCCATCCTTTGTCACCCACCCACACCAAGTACCAGAGGGGCACAGCACACACCATTAGCGCCTCCACGCACAGAAGCTCAGGCACACAAACAGGAGCCCAATTTCCTCACATGTTAGACGGTCTAAGAGAAGGGACACGGCTTGCCCAAAGACACTCGCTAGCAAACACGACGTGTCTGGGAGGCCCAATGATGTTTCCCACATTCCAGGGCAACGGCGTGCAGACACTAGGATCAGATAACCCCAGCAAAGACCTCTATAACCAATACCCACCGCAAAGAAAGGAGACACAAACCCCAAAAGCAGCAGCCAGCCTCCTCACCTCCCGACCCCGTGCACAGGTAACACTTGTAAAAATCAAAGGGACTGACAGGGCTCTCCAAAGCATACACCGTCACTGTCCAGAAGTTTCCTCCTATCCATGGCACCAAACAGTATCCGTAGAGTAGAAAAGATGAAAGAAAGGGGAAAAGAAAATCCTTTCAAAAAGGCAGTAACACTGGTAGCATTGTGGGTTTGTTTTTTTTTTCTTTTTGAAACAGAGTCTCACTACGTCACCCTCGATAGAGTGCTGTGGCATCACAGCTCACACCAACCTCTAACTCTTGGGCTTAAGCGATTCTCTTGCCACAGCCTCCCAAGTAGCTGGGACTACAGGTGCCCGCCACAATGACCGGCTATTTTTTGTTGTTGTTGTTGCAGTTGTTGTTGTTTAGCTGGCCTGGGCCAGGTTTGAACCCTCCAGCCTTGGTGTATGTGGCTGGCACCACAACCACTGTGCTAGGGCACTGAGCCATTGTAGATGTTTTAAATTTAAAAAAAAAAAAAAACTTGGGAGAAAAAACAGAAATCCCCATGCATCTCTCCCGAAAAAGGCTGACAGAGCTTTACTTAGAATTCAGAACTGTTTCTCCCAGAAAGGATTCTGTGGTTATGAGCTTCCTGGTAAGCCAAGGGTGAGGAAGTGCAACTGACCCCTTTGTCTAATAGGTTCCCTGTGCCCCGTTCTGCAGGTGGGCTTCTAGGCAGTCACCCACTATGGAGGGACCCATCCCCAGAACCAGCATCATGGCACCATGTCCCCATATCCATGTGGATTACCCAAGTTGAGTCTGGGCTGGGTGTTTCACATACAGGTGGAGAGAAATACTCTCTCTTGGGAACCCAAAAAAATGACAAGACACTCCTGTTGTTGGAGTCACCAGCCCCCTTCACTCCTAAATAAAGAATTTAAGACAAAGAAGCCCAGTCAACTTCCAACAAGGAAAAACCAAGGTAGGGACAGATTCAAGATGGCAGCCCTCGGGTTGGCCCCATGGAAAGTTAGCGCAAGCCCTTGATTTGCAAAGGGGAGTGACAAAATGAGGCTGCGGCGGCCTCACCTGGCTGGCTCATTACAAGGGGGATGGAGGAAAACAAAAATGGAGGCAGGAAAAGGAGCAAGTTCTCAGCTTAGGATGACCTTTCTCATGTAGAGAACGACAGGTGCCTCTTCTAAAATGAACATGAACGTCTCCTGCTATACACATACCCCACATTATCTGGGACGGAGTCTCCCGTGGAAAACACCGTCCCACTGGTAACTAGATGTTCCCACTTCCAAGGATTTAGGAAAACCGTGTTATGGACTCCTCGCACCATGTGTTAAAGCTGCCCTATACGGAAAGCCCTGAGGATTCCATGGCCACCAAAAGGGAAGCTAGCTCCACCATCCTCCTTGCCAGGTGCATTAGTTTTCTGGGGCTGCCATAATTCCATGGCTTAAAACAACATGAATACATCTTCCCCCAGCCCTGGAACCCAGAAGTCTGAGCTGCAGGTGTCTCAGGGCCATTCCCTCCACAGGTCCGGGGTGAGGCTCCTTCCTGCCTCTCTCAGTTCCTGGGGGCTCCAGGCATCCCCGGGCTTGTGGATTCATCACTCCAGTCTCTGCCTCCATCTCCACGTGTCTCACGTGTCTTCTCCTCTGTGTCTCCTTTCTGTCTCTTAGAAGGACAGTTGGCATTGGATTTAAGGCCCGACCTAATGCAGGGTGATCTTATCTCAAGACTCTTCACTAATTACATCTCCAAAGACCCTATTTCCAAATAAGGTCACATTCTAAGCTACTGCGTGAACATGAATTTTGAGGGATACTATGGCCTGAATGTTTGTGTTCCTCCAAGAGTCCTATGTTGAAGTCCCTTTGAAGCCCCTGACCTCCAAGGTGATGGTGGTAGAAGGTGAAGCCTTTGGGAGGTGATGAGGTCATGAAGGTGGAGCTTCGTGGATGCAACTAATACCCTTATAAAGGGACCCCAGAGAGCTCCCTCTAGAGGGAGGACAGCCCTAGAGGACACAGTGAGAAGGTGCCATCTATAAACCAGGAGGAGAGTCCTCACCACTGCATCTGCCATGCCAGGATCTTGATCTCCAGATCTGTGAGCAATGAATGTCTGTTGTTTATATAAGCCTCAGTGTCCTCATAAAAGGGACCCCAGAAAGCTCCCTCACCCCTTCCACCATGTGAGGACACAGTGAGAAGGTGCCATTTATGAACTAGGAGCTGAGTCCCCAGCACTCACAGCATCTGCCACGCTGGGATCTTGAGCCTCCAGACCTGTGAGCAGTAAATGTCTGTGGTTTATAAGTCTCAGTGTCCTTATAAAGGGACCCCAGAGAGCCTCTCGACCCTTCTACTATGTGAGGACACAGAGAGAAGGTGCCATCTATGAACCAGAGAGTGAGTCCCCACCACTCACAGCATCTGCCACGCTGGGATCTTCAGCCTCCAGACCTGTGAGCAATAAATCTCAGTTGTTTCAAAGCCACCTAGTCTATAGCACCTTGTTATTACTGTTATTAATATCCCCAAGGGATGAAGAGACATGGTGGCCCCATTCCTCCAGCAGGATTGGTGTGAATGTCTCTGTTTCTCTTCTTCTCTGACTGAACTTTTCTACTTCTGATTTGCTCTCTTCCACTCTTTCCCATCTCGTATTTCATTACTATTCCTTTTGCTTCTTGTCTTCTTAAAGCCTTCTTTTTCAGGGGCACATTTCCCCCCCTCTCTTTTTGAACAAGGAACTATTGGGGTCTTGGGTGCCCCCCTTTCCCTAAGAGATGGAAAGCGATAAAAGAAGAAGAAATTGGAACATGAATTAGACCCCGGAACCATCCAATCCAGAGTTAATATGCTAAATATCAAGGTTGACTTTAAAATGGTTCATTTTATATGCTGGTGAATTTTACTTCAATGGGGAGGGAAAAATCAAGATGGGAAACCAACAGGTATTCTATATTAGGAAATGCTTTCTGTCATGTAATATTTTATCTCATCTCTTCCAGTCCCCGTGATGCCCTTCCATCGAAACTGTCACCCACACATTCGATAATTTACGATAGAGTCCCCATGCAAGATAAATAAGATTAAAAGGCCGAGCTCGGTTTTCTGTGTACTGTGTGCCAATAAACAACAAAGCCAACTGCTACGTAAACATCACCCACCAGTTTATTTGTTTATGTAGAGGGCAGAATCTCACCAGGTCAGATTCCCTTCATGCTGGTGGTAGGCTGCTATTAAAGGCGATGGTCGGAATGTGTGTGTCCCTTCAAAATTCCTATGTCGAAATCCTCTCCCCCAACGTGATGGTGTGAGGAGGTGGGGTCTTTGGAAGCTGATGAGGTCATGAGGGTGGAGCTTCCTGAATGAGGTCAGCGTCCTTATAAAAGGGACCCCAGAGAGCTCCCTCACCCCTCCCACCGTGTGAGGACACAGTGAGAAGGCGCCATCTGTGAAGCAGGAGCTGAGTCTCCACCACTCACACCATCTGCCGTGCTGGGATCTTGAACTTTGGCCTCCAGACCTGGTGACTAATAAATATGTGTTGTTTTTTAAGCCTCCATATCCTTATAAAGGGACCCCAGAAAGCTCCCTCACCCCTTCAACCATATGAGGACACAGTGAGAAGGCATCATCTATGAACAAGGAGCTGAGTCCTCACCACTCACAGCATCTGCCACGCCGGGATCTTGAACTTAAGCCTCCAGACCTGTGACCAATAAATAAAGGTCTGTGGTTTGTAAGCCTCCATATCCTTATAAAGGGACCCCAGAGAGCCCCTTGCCCCTTCTACCACGTAAGGACACAGTGAGAAGGTGCCATCTATGAACCAGGAGCTGAGTCCCCACCATTCACGGCATCTGCCACGCTGGGGTCTTCAGCCTCCAGACCTGTGAGCAATAAATGTCTGTGGTTTATAAGCCTCAGCGTCCGTATAAAAGGGACACCAGAGAGCCCCTCGCCCCTTCTACCATGTGAGGACACAGTGAGAAGGTGCCATCTATGAACCAGAGAGTGAGTCCCCACCACTCACGACATCTGCCATGCTGGGATCTTCAGCCTCCAGACCTGTGAGCAATAAGTCTGTTGTTTATAAGTCTCCATGTCCTTATAAAAGGGACCCCAAAGAGCCCCTCACCCCTCCCACCATGTGAGACCATAGGGAGAAGGTGCCATCTATGAACCAGGAGCTGAGTCCCCACCACTCACAGCATCTGCCACGCCGGGATCTTGAACAATAAATGTCTGTTGTTTCAGAAGCCATTTGGGCTACGGTACTTTGTGATCACAGCCCCCAAGGGTTCAGATGGAGCAAAAGCGCTAACCCTAGGAAGGAGAAGGGAAATTATCTCTAATTCAGGGGAAAACCTCTCGGTACAGAGGAAAAGGATGGTTCAGCACTTTAGAGCTGAATCTGAGAACCGTTTATTATTAATTATTCACGAAGACCTCCCAGCTCTTAAGAAAACAAAACTTTCAGATGCTTTAAAAATAAAGAGAAGTGTCATGCATGAGAGAGTGGTGTCTGGTGAGGGAACTTGTTTGGTACCTTCATCTCGTGTGGGGAAGGGGCTGCCCAATTTGATACACTGGGTAAGACAGCCCAGAACTGTCTGGTGAGCACCTGTGAACAATGACAGGTTCAACAGGTGTGTGGTGTCATTAACAGGGGCGTCCCTGCTTTTGATACTATGGAAGATGTCACCCTGCGGAAAGGTGGACAAGGACTCACGATATTGTTCTTGGAATCCCCTGTGACTTTGTAATTACTTCAATATATATATTTTATTTTTAATGGCAGGGACCTAAGAACCTTTGTGTCTTCTTCATCACAAACTGGGGCAGTTCTGTTGCTATTTGCATTTTTAAGGTGAGGCCAACCGACAACACAGAAGTTGTGAAAGGAAAAGGGAAATTCGGACCCAAGAACCAGCCACTGGTTCACTCACCGAACCATCTTCTTCCGGACATTTCAACACTGAGGGTGCCCGCAGGGAAAGAGTGCTGATTTTATAAGAAAATTTTTGAAAAATGATCCAAATCCTTCTTCCCTGATGAATATAGAAAGAAATTCTAAAGCGACCATTTTAATTTGTCATCAAGCATGAGGCTGAATGATGGTGGAGGCATACAATCCTTGGTCTCTTCTCTCTATCCAGCGTGAGATTTTTAAATCTCTATAATAATTGTCTGTTTAAAAAAAAAGAACCAGCATTGTTCTTTCTTGTGGGAACTAGCAAAGCTTGGTTATACAGACAACAAATTTGAAGGCCCAGTTTGGAACCCATTTTTATCGCTAAGGAGGGAAGTGAGGTTGCTGTGAACCAGTTTGTAAGCCCATGAAAGTAGTGTTTAGACCAGCCAGAAAGAATTCTTTTCTGTCCTTAAAAAAAGAAAAAAAAAATTCCATCATTAGTTTTTATTTTTTATTTTTTGAGACAGAGCCTCAAGCTGTCACCCTGGAGAGAGTGTCGTAGCATCACGGCTCACAGAAACCCCCAATTCCTGGACTCAAGCGAGTCTCCTGCCTCCACCTCCCAAGTAGCTGGGACTACACGCACCCATCACAACGCCTGGCCATTTTTTGGTTGCAGCCATCATTATTGTTTGGCGGCCCGGGCTGGATTCGAACCTGCCAGCTCAGGTGCACATGGCTGGCACCTTACCTCATTGAGCCACAGGCGCCAAGCCACCATCATTAGATTTTAACAAATCTATGCATACTTGCAAAAAGCCTGAATTCATAGAAAACTGGTCCATCTCAAATACCGACAGTGTCCAATAATGAGTGAGCAAATGATCTTTCTTGTCTGTGGCCCTGTGAGCACCAGCTGCCCACATCTGGCTGACCTTCTGCTCACAGGGTCTCTCCTACCCATACAGGGGACCCTGCAGCCATCACGGGCTTTGCTGAGTTAGGCCAAAGGGAATTCTGCACAGCAGAGTTACAGGTGTTTCCTCTGAGCTGACGTATCAGCATCGCCCACAGGTCTCTCAAAATCAAACCAGCAATTCTGCTAGCTCAGGGAGCCTCCTGTGTACCCCGATCACACAAGAATGTCCCCAAGTTTAATGGCAACTGAAACACCACACACTCAAGAGGGCAGAGCAGATAAAAGGAAAACACACAGCTGTTCAGGGCAAGGACTTGAAGCTGGGCTTAAGGGAGGGTAAGGAAGAAATGTGTTGTCTCTCTGTCCTGAGTCATGCTAGCGGCTCCCAAGGGTTTGTGACAAGTACAGAAAGGTTAAGAGTGTTGTGGGGTGCCTGTGTGTGTGTGGGGGGGGGGGATCGGGACTTTGCCTTGGGGGGTTGGTTTCAAGTTGTGGACAACAGCCTTGCTTAACTGGGAAACTCCACACAGATTTCCCCCCCAGAAAATCTGGAATTCCGACCCATGTCTGTTTAGAGCAGGTGAGAGTTACAAATGCAGATAGGAGGGAAGTTGTACTTGTCATGACAGGTGCCCTCCTGCCGTAACAGCAGTAACCCAGACACATGGTCACAGAGACTCTAAAAAGCTTAAAACCTTTTTTTTTTTAAACTTTATTCTTACCCTTTCAAGCTCTTGGATTACCCTTGGATTGCCCCTTAACCAGCAGATAACGTCCCCAAAGCTGTGAAGGTGTCAGCAGAGTCCCCAGCCTCACACACACTCAAGTGCAGGTTGTCACTTGTGTCCTGGCACCGTTCTGGGCAGATGCCTGGACAATGGGAGAACTGGTCTCCTGTCACACCTTCGGAGACCCCAGTAAGTTATCCTAAAGTTAAAAGCACCTTCTTCCTTGAAAGAAGAAAGCTCACTTTCCCTAGCCAGCCTACTGGGTCCCAAAAGGCAACAGCATTCTATTTTTAAGGGTGAGGTTACCTACTGGGCACCGGCCAGGTGACAGCAGAGCCCCTCAGCTCCCCAGCGCCCCTGCCTGCCTGAGCCCTGCTCCCCTGCCTTGGCCCCAGGCCCTGGGCGCCCTTTCCGACTGACCCGTGAGAATGCCCCACTGAAACACAATGGCTGGTGCTAAGTGCCAAGGGAGACCGGGCTGGCCCTCCATCAATTTTCCGTTGTGGGCTTACGTTTCCACCTACCGTCCTACCGTCCTCACTTGTAGGGGATCCCAGCCCACCCTTCTCCCCCTCCCCGCCAAAAACCACACCTGGCTTTGAGATTACCCGGCCCAGCTTTCCGGGGCGCGGCGGGGGGGAGAGGAGCAAGACAGCTAGGCATCAATCCAGACAGAAAGAAAGATACACAAAGAGGCAGAGAAGGAACCAAAGTCTTTTCTTCCTGGGCAGTTTCCTGTCACCCTGGCTGTGCATTTTGGTCTCAGGAAGCCACATGCTGTGACCTTGAGTCCTTGGGTTTCCCCAACCTCTCTTCCTTCTCTCCCAAAAGAGGGGCGCAAACAGCACAACGCACCCCTGGAGATTTTATTTTCCTGCAAGCCCCTTGGCCGCAAAGAGCCGCTAAGAAGCCACAGGCCGACTCGTGCCAACAGTTTGAATCCAGCGCCCACGTTCTGGTTGGGATATTGTGGCCCACTCAGAGCCGCCCCGATACCCCAGCGCTCAGGGGAAACTTGAAACATCTATATGGCGAGCTGCCCAGCTGGGCTCGATTTCGAAGGCGGAGGACAAGTGGAAAGAGTCCCGTGAGAGAATTACCAATGTCAGATGCACAAGACGGAAAACACAAGCCGTGTCAGAAAATGGGTTGGTGCGTTCCCAACACCGCCCTCAGCCTCCGGGCAGCGCCGTGGGACACCTGTCCCCCGAAAGCCGGCCAGCTCTTGCCCCCATCCCACCCTACCCGGTTAAATCTGCAAAACCCATCTCGTCGCTGGGCAAAGGGCGAGGTCCGCAGGTGTCTTTGGAACCTACAGCCGTGTCCCTGGAGGGTCGCTGCCCATGAGGGCGCACTAGCTCCCCAATGGGAGGTGTCCCCAGGAAGTTTTGTGAGGTCGGGCCGCGCAGACGCCGGTGCGGTGTGTGACTGGGGACCGAGTGTAGGTGTCAGAGAGGAACCACCGAGTCCCAGCGAAGGCAGACGGGCGGTCGTACAGACTCGCTAGGGTTTGGGGATATCCTCCAACTCTCGGGGCGCCGGAGAGACCGAGGACGCAGGGGTAGCCCCGCGCGGGGTCCCCAGCCTAGGGCCCTCCCCCAGAGGAGGTCGGCGACAGCACACGGGGCCTTTGTCTGACAACCACGTCCCGGGCGGCGCCGCGCGCCCCTGCGGGCCAAGTCCCCACACGCCGCACACACTCACCCACGGTGGCCAGCGTATGGAAATCCTGCAGGCGGTAGGCGGGCGGCTCCGGAGAGGGCGCCTCGGGGCTGGGGCAGAGCGCGGGGGCCCCGTCGGGGGCGTCCTCCACGGCCCCCTGGGGCTCGGGGTCCGCCGCGGCCGCCTTGGCCAGCCCGGGCGCCTCCATCGGGGCGCGCTCCAGGCCCGGGCGCCGGGCCGGGCTGCGGAGCTCGGGGGGCCGCGCTTCCTGGGACGCAGCCTCGGAGGGCGGCGCGGCGGCGGCGGCATCAGCGGCGGACACCTACGCGTGCCCCCACTCGGCCTCCGGGTCCGCGGCCGGGCGCTGCAGGCGGAGCGCCGGGGACAATGGCGGGCGCGGGGCGGCGCTCACTGCAAGAGCTGTAGCAACAGCGGATGGGAGTAGCCGCCGGCCTCGGGGGGCGGGCACGGAGCGCCGGGCGGCGGCGCGGGGGCTGCGGGGGGCGCGGCCCGCACAGGCGGGGGCGAGGCGGGGGCGCGGCCGCGGGCGCCCGGGTCCCCGTTCATTCCTCGGGTCCCGCGCCCGCCGCCACCAGCGCTGGCCAGGCGCGCGCGCCGGCTGGGGCCCCGCGGAGGCGGCTTGGGCGTGGCCGCGCGTCTGTCCCCGCCTGCCAGGGCGCTCGCCCCGACCCTTCCTACTGGGGAGGGGGCGTCGCCCGAGTCGCCGCGCTCCGCCTCGGGTGGGGCCGCGGCGGGGCCGACGCGTGGGGCCTGCTCGGGCGAGCCGGGGACGCGCCGCCTTGGGGAGGTGCCCACGCCCCGCTCGCGCCCCGCGGCGCCCCTGGGGTGGAGCCCAGGCGGGACGCGCGGGCGGGCGGGCGGGCGGGCCGGCCACCCGGGTCGCCGCGCCCAGCCCGGAAGACTGGGAGTCCTGAAGGCGTGGCTCCGAGCAAAGTAAAGCTAAAATATCCAACTGAAAATGGAGCTTCGCGCCGGTGGCAGCGCTCGCACTCGGAGCACGGCGCGCACGAATGTGCCAAATGTTAAGGAATAGAAGCGCCGTGCCCAAGACCCTTCCTGCTTCTGCCCTGGACTTAAAGAGATTCAACCTTGTCGACCTGGAGAGCGGCAGGGAGGGGTGCACGTTTCTTTACAGCTTCCTGGACATCTGTAATTACTTTAAAAATAAACGTGACTTTTAACAGAGACAGATTTGAGAGCTGAAGCCACCGAGCGCGGCGCGTGAACTTGGCCACTTATTTAAACACACCAGGGCTATTATAGAAAGAAATGCTACCGTGAACCCACATACGGTTGAAGTTCGAATGTGCAAGGACTTTTTTTTTTTTTTTTAATTGTTCGGGATTCATTGAGGGTACGCAGAACCAAGTTACTCCGATTGCCTTTGTTAGATACTGGACTCTCTTAGAATTGTGTCCCGCCCCCAAAGATGTACCACGCCCCTTTCCCCACCCCCTCCCTCCCTCTCCGCTCGCCCCATCCCCCACCATGCACTAGGCTCTTAGTTGTCTTCATATCAGAATACAATACATAGGATTTTTGCTTCTCTGTTCTTGTGATGCTTTACTAAGAATAATGTGTTCTACACCCATCCAGGTTAATACAAAAGATGTAAAGTCTCCATCTTTTTTAGCGGTTGAATAGTATTCCATGGTGTACATATACCACAGCTCGTTAATCCATTCCTGGGTGGGTGGACATTTAGGCTGTTTTCCACATTTTAGCGATTGTAAATTGAGCTGCAATAAACAGTCTAGGTAGGGCAAATGTCCCTGTAATAAAAGGATTTTTTTTTTTTCCTTCTGGGTAGATGCCCAGTAATGGGATTGCAGGATCAAATGGGAGGTTTAGCTTGAGTTCTTTAGGATTCTCCACACTTCTTTCCATGGAGGCTGTATCAGTTTGCAGTGTAAAAGTATTCCCCTCTCTCCACATCCACGCCAGCATCTACAGCTTTGAGACTTTTGTGATGAAGGCCATTCTAGCTGGGGTTAGATGATATCTCAGGGTGGTTTTGATTTGCATTTTGGGGGGGGGTTAGGGATGTCTCAGACAATATTTGGACCTTCTGCTTGTCCTAAAAACATCCTATTCGTGTGTATTTGAAATACAAATAGAACTGGACTGGATCTTGGGGGGTCCAGTGAAAATACTGGTCTTCAGCCCAGCCCAGCCCGGCCCTAGCACTGCCTACCAGCGTCCAAGGCCCAGACTTTGGGCAGCGGGGGTGAAATGGCCCAAACTGCTGATCATCTTGTTTTGAAAGATCTCAAAGATTTTCCCACTGCTCAGGTCAGGGGGAGCTTTTGAAGATCGCCTCCAAGTTGTATTTTCAGGGGACCGGGCTGAGCCACCCCTCCTCGGGTGCAGGGGAGGCGACAGGAAGTCTGAACCCGGCTGTCTCTGGGTGTGGCCTGCTGGCCTGTGGCTGGCAGTGGCGCCCCAGCCCCCACCTGCATTTTGTGGGTGGCATTTCCCCCGGGTCGTGACTCTCTGCTGTCCACTGCCTGCCAAGTTTTGAGTTGGAATGTAAAAAATGCGCGCCACCAGCGCCCCCGCCATCCCCTGAGCCTGGTTAGGACAGGAAGGTCCCCAAGCTCCTGTCACCGAGTCCTGCTGGGCCCTGCCTGGCCTAGGGGTTGGGAGTCCCTGCAGGACTGTTCCAGGAGGGGTGGGTTTGGACCTCCACCCAGCGCACGCGCACCCCTGGCCTGGCTCTGACCTTGAAAATACAATGATGCCGGCTACCAAAGGCCTTTTAATCGTATGCATGGGGCCGGGGTGAGGGTGGGTGGCACATACAATCAATCATTGGCGTCTGGATGCAACCGAAAATTGCACCCAGGAAGAAGAAGGAGTCAGAGAAACTTGGAGTCTTCAACTCTGCTTGCCTTGATGGGTGGGCGTGATTCCCCCTCTCCCACCCTGAATCTGAAAACCTCTTGCATAAATATACCCAGCACTTTGCTTGACAAATCACCTTTCATCTGCGAGGATCATACAAATCCTTTGGAAACCACAGGCTATCCACTACAGAGACAAAGAAATCAAATCCCTGACAGCCGGGCATTAAAGAGTCATTGCCACCTTAATTATGCCACATTATTTTGTGATGGAGTGAGGAAATACCAGACTCTGTCATAGGGAAGGAATGGATCCCTGCCCCTAGCCAGACTGAACTATAAATTCCACACCGGAATAGATGCAGGTACTGTGAGAGATGAGAAAAATCCCAGTTGAAACTCTGTAAAGACCCCTGAAGAATTAGTACATGCACCATCCGTGCAGACATATCCACGTGTGCATGGGTCATTGCCAAAGTGTTAAGATACACAAAACGCCAGAAACTTAAAATCTGTGCGGATCGAAACAAACGAAGCCCTCCAGCAACACCCATCCACCAAGCAAGTTGGAACTTGTACAGGTGAACCAGAAAGCAGGCTGTAGACAGCGTTTATGTGAAATAATGGACCCTAACTGGGCCTGTCTGAAAACTTTCCTAGTGACCCGTACAGAGAGAGGGTGCCAAAAAAAAAATGCACATTTTAAAAAGGAAAAAAAACTATATTCAAATGTTGATGCTCGAGTCACATTTGACTTTGCTAATTGAATGACATACAAGATACAATATGATAACAAATATTATTCGTATATATCAAGTATTATCTTTTTCTTTTCTTCTTTCTTTTTTTTTTTTTTTTGAGATAGAGTTTTACTTTTGTCGCCCTCTATAGAGTGCCGTGGCATCACAGCTCACAGTAACCTCAAGCTCTTGGGCTTAAGCGATTCTCTTGCCTCAGCCTCCCAAGTAGCTGGGACTACAGGCACCTGCCACAACGTCCGGCTATTTTTTGGTTGTAGTTGTCATTGTTGTTTGACAGGCCCAGGCTGGATTCGAACCCGCCAGCTCTGGTGTATGTGGCTAGTGTACTAGGCGCTGAGCTACAGGCGCCTGAGTATCATCATTTTAATACAATATTTTCTCCTTTTTTAAAAATATGCATGCATTTTGTTGATGTTCTCTCTGTATATGTCCGTTGCCACTTAGCCACCTAAGCAGATATTGGGAGAAAGCCATGGTGTGTGCGCATACCTTGTTAATGTAGCAAGCGGAAAGAGGTCTTACCGGGATGTCCAGAAAGAGGTTCTTCCCAAGAAGACACCAATCATTTCTGATCTGGACCCAGCCAGGAATGGAAACTCTTTTTTTTCTTTTTGAGACAGAGTCTCACTGTGTCACCCTCAGTAGAGTGCCCTGGCATCAGAACTCACAGCAACCTCAAACTCTTGGGTTTAAGGGATTCTCTTGCCTCAGCCTCCCAAGTAGCTGGGACTACAGGCACCCACTACAATGCCACAATTGTTGTTGCATTGGTGTTTATCAGGTGTAGGTCGGGTTTGAACCCACCACCCTTGGTGTATGTGGCCGGCTCCATAACGACTGTGCTACGAGCGGCGAGCCAGGGATGGAACTTCTTCATTGATTGATTGATTGCTTTTCAGAATGTAACGGGGATACAAATGTTTTGTTTATGTGAATTCATGAATTGCTTTTGTACAGTTTCAGCCAAAGTTATGTGTGCCCCTCACCTGGGTGTGAATTTACCCCTCCCGTCCTGACCTCACTTAGTCCTTATCTAAGAATGTGTCCACTGATGAGTCGTGCTTGGAAGATCGGCCAGGATCCCAGATAGATGTTTAGTTACAGCAATACAGTTTCAGATTTTGAAACTCTTATCTCTTCCATAATTAAGGCCATGACTTGGGTACTACAGCCTGGGAAATGAACCGATCACTTGGCCCTATTCAGAATAATTCCTTCCCATGTTTCCCAATGAGCTGTTTAGTGGGGCTTGGGTATTTCTGTGCACCACTGAATCATCTCCGATTCTGAGCTTGTGCTTCACAGAGATTGAGTCACTGTTGGTAGTTTTGCAATGATAGGAACTTCATTTTCTTTCCTGGTTGCAAGAAGATGCCATCGTAGGTTTGTTTAGGAATTCAAGACGAGATTAGGAGACAGTTTGTACAAATACAGTCCTTTGCCTGTGCTGGTAAGGTCAGGCCCGTTGTGACCAACCCTTGATGATGAAATGTATTGTATAATTGTAAGCACAACCACAGTTATCAGCAGCCTGCCCCAGCCCAAGTCCAGCTGAATCACTGTTTACTGGTACCTGGTGAGCCATATTTCAGAGCCCAATTCTGCGGTTTTATAACACCCAGTGGGACATCTTTTTAGAATGGCTCCAATTTCAACTGTCAGGAAAGGGGAGCGGTAAATTCACAACTGACAGGTGCAATGCACGGTACCCAGGTGAAGGGCACTCTTATAACTTAGACCCAAACTGTACAAAAGCAATTCATGAATTCATGCAACCAAAACATTTGTATCCCGTAATATTCTGAAATGCAATGCAATGGATCAATAATCAACCAGGAGTTTTTATTCCTGGCTGGGTCCAGATCAGAACTGATTTTGTTTGGAGGAACCTCTTTCTAGACGTTCTGGGAAGACCTCTTCACATATTCAAGCTGGACAGAATCTCTAGGGGGAACCTGATTTAGAAATGCCCTCCCTGTATTGGCTGGGTGTGGTGGCTCATAGCTATAATCCCAGCACTCTGGGAGGCCAAGACAACAGGATCACTTGACAAGTTCGAGGCCAGCATGAGAAAGAATGAATGAGATCCTGTTTCTACTAAAAACCAGAAAAAGAAGGCCAGGTGTGGTGGCTCTTATCTATAATCCCAACATTCTGGGAGGCCAAGGCAGGAGGATCACTTGAGCACAAGAGTTTGAGTCCAGACTGAGAAAAAAATGAGACCCTGTTTCTTCCAAAAATAGAAAAAATAAAAATGAAAAAGAACAGGTGTGGTGGCTCACATCTGTAATCCCAACATTCTGGGAGGCCAAGGCAGGAGGATCACTTGAGCACAAGAGTTCGAGGCCAGACTCAGAAAAAATGAGACCCTCTTTCTTCTAAAAATAGGAAAAAAAAAAAAAAAGGACAGGTGTGGTGGCCCACACCTATAATCGCAGCATTCTGGGAGGCCAAGGCAGAAGTATCACTTGAGCTTAAGAGTTCAAAGCAAGACTGAGAAAAAATGAGACCCTGCTTCTTCTAAAAATAGAAAAAGAAAAAGAAAAAAGAACAGGTGTGATGGCTCCCAGCACTGTGGGGTACCATGGTGGGTGGATGGCTTGAGCTCAGGAGTTTGAGGTTTCTGTGAGCTATGATGCCACCACAGCACTCTAACTGGGGCAACAGAATGAGACTCTGTCAAGAAAAAAAAGAAAGAGAGAGAGAGGGAGAAAGTAACAGAAGAGAAAAAGAAAGAAGGAAAGAGAAAGAAAGAGAGAAAGGACAAGAAATGAAATATCGCCTCTTATGGTTGAAATAAAGTTCCCCATATACTGATAACAAGTTCTCAAATTAGGGAGGTACTGAATTCTAAATGCACTTAGAGGAGCTGATTCATCCATAGCAAAACTCTAGGCAGATAACTGGTTACTACATCATTTCATTAAAATCAGTCAACCAATAAAACAAAACCCTAAGCCACTCTCTGTACTAATATCAAAGTTTGAAAAATATGCAGCCAAGGCATGATCCAATCGCAGCAATTTTCACTCAACATAGCCAGCACTGACTTCCAGAAAAAAGAAAAAATACATTTCCAAATGTGTCTGTTTATTGACTTTTCCTTTTTTTGTAGAGACAGAATCTCACTGTATCGCCCTTGGTAGAGTGCTATGGCGTCACAGCTCACAGCAACCTCCAACTCCTGGGCTTAGGTGATTCTCTTGCCTCAGCCTCCCCAGTAGCTGCGGCAACAGGCACCTACCACAACGCCTGGCTATGTTTATTTACTTTTCTTGAGTGATTTCAAAGAAAACCCTTTAGGAAAGCATTGAGAATACTGTCACTGTCTTTGCTACAAATCCTTCATGGGAAAACACCTGTTTTTGGAATTTGCTGAGTTTACCCCTTTCCTGAGAATTTTTGCTTCTGGGATCTCAGCACGGTTTTTGGAAAATCTAAGCTACATGTGGAAGAGATCCTGGTGAATGAAACTTCCCCAAAGATAAACAAACGTGCTGAACAATCTTCCTTCCAAGAGGGAAGTTAATGTTATATGGTCAGGTGGTTGTTGAGTAACTGGATTTCTGGGTTTGAACCTCAAAGGTTAACATTTTACCCACAGATTAACAGTGATGATTAATTAGGATGGAAGGAAGTTAGACAGTAATGTGAGTGAAGAAAAAGTTAATCGCACGCACTCAGTTCATTCTGTTACTTAATGTATTAATGACAGACTTTACCTCTTTTATCTTTATATGGATGGAGCTGGAACATATTCTTCTTGGTGAAGTATCTCAAGAATGGGAGTACTATTATGAAACCAATCTATAATCACCCACACTTTTGTATGAAAGATAAAAGACAACTATAGTACAGAATAAAGGAGGGAAGAGAAGGGAGAGGGGAGATAAGGGGTGAAGCTGGGTGAAGGGAGGGTAATTCTGGGACCTTCCCTACGGTGCTATTGCAAGCGTACGTGTCAAATCTATTGAGAGTACAGTATAGGCTCGGCACCCACAGCACATTGGTTACAGCACCAGCCACATACACCAAGACTGGAGGGTTCAAACCTGGCCTGGGACAGCTAAATAACAGCTAAACAACTGCAACAAAAAATAGCCCGGTGTAGTGGCCGTCGCCTGTAGTCCCAGCTACTTGGGAGACTGAGGCAAGAGACTCACTTAAGCCCAGGAGTTGGAAGTTGCTGTGAGCTGTGATGCCACAGTACTCTACAGAGGGTGACATAGTGAGACTCTGTCTCAAAAAAATAAAAAATAAATAAAAATAAAAAGAGTAGAGTATAAATGTACTAACACAATAGTTAAGGAAGTGCGGTGAAGGCTATGTTAACCAGTTTGATGTAAGCATTCCAAATTGTTTACAAAATGAGCACAATGTACCCCCAAATGCATTAATGTACACAGTTATGATTTAATAAATAAAATAAGAGTGTCCTCATTTATAAGTGAAATATGTTTATAATTTCCCTTTATAATAATATATTTTTTCCAATTTTAATATCAGGTGTATCCAGATGAAGTAGAATGATTTTGAAGTATTTCTTCTTTTTCTAGTGTCTGTAAGATTTGGCATGATGTGCATTTTGAAATTATCTTTTATTTTTATTTATAAATATTAATTGTCTTTTTTTTTTTTTTTTTTTTTTGCGGTTTTTGGCCAGGGCTGGGTTTGAACCTACCACCTCCAGCATATATATGGGACTGGCGCCCGACTCCTTTGAGCCACAGGCACCACCCAAAAGAGATTTCTTTTAATTGGGGAGGTCTTTATAATCTCAGCGCTGGGAAAGCAAAGTAGTGGCTAGAAACCCTGAGATAAGCAGCTACAACTTGCAATGTGCCAAAGTGACCCTCTGGTTTGGAAGGCAAGTGGATGAGAAGGTTGTTTGGTCTTCTTTTTGGCTGGCCTGTCCTGAAGCTTGTTACTCAACCTGCAACATGGTAGCCTAAGCTGAATTGTAGCAAATCAAAACTCATTATGTCTCCAGACATAATAAATAACAAAGGAATGTCCACAGGGCTCCATGTTTCGCAGAGACAAAGCTAATTTAGATTCCCACCTTGTACCCTATTGAAAAACCCCACCAAGACGTCGGAAGAAAAAGCAGCCAAATGAAAACCACAAGTGTTAGATGGAAACGGCAAGGGGAAACTCAGAACAGTTCAGATTAAAGGGAAAAAAATGATACTGTGGGTTGTCCAATCCCCAGGTGGGCTTGGAAGAACATTGTTATACTTCACAGAGAAAGGTCTCTAAGAGTAAAGATGAATTGGATTTATTTATAAATGTGAAGACAGTTATTAGAAGGTAAACACAATGAAAGTCCATTTAACACAGACATGCACAGTGCATGAGAAATGATCAAACTTAGGAATAGTAAAAGGATATTAATAAATACATTCCTTTTCTTTTTCTTCTTTTTTTTTTTTTTGAGACACAGTCTCACTATGTCACCCTCTGTAGAGTGCTGTGACATCACAGCTCACAGCAACCTCCAACTCTTGGGCTTAAGTGATTCTCTTGCCTCAGCTTCCCAAGTAGCTGGGACTACAGGCACCTGCCACAATGCCTGGCTAAATAAATACATTTCTTAAAAAAATGTAAAAGGACAGACAAAACAAAAAACCAAAATAAAGATGTTAATAAAAAAATTTCAGAAGCTTTACATGGAAAGGGACATAGCTATGGGTCATTTATATAAAGAGAAAATTTGTTTACAATAAATAGTAATTGAAGAAATGCAACTAAAAATGTGGGAGGTTGAAGAATGTGATAGCTGTGTGTTCTATTTTATTTTATTTTATTTCATTTCATTTCATTTCATTTCATTTCATTTCATTTCAGAGACAGAGCCTCAAGCTGTCACCCTGGGTAGAGTGCCATGGCGTCACAGCTCACAGCAACCTCCAACTCCTGGACTTAAGCAATTCTCTTGCCTCAGACTCCCAAGTAGCTGGGATGACAGGCGATCACCACAACACCCACCTATTTTTTCGTTGTATTGTCATTGTTGTTTGGCAGGCTGGGGTTGAATTCAAACCCACCAGCTCTGGTGTATGTGGCTAGCGCCTTAACCGCTTGAGCTACAGGTGCTGAGCCTGTTTATTTTTTTTTTTATATCCACTTGACATTGGAAAGATAAAATGCTTCAGGTTGGCAAGAAGATTCTTACGCACTTTTTATTATAATCTCAATTAGTACAAAGGCCCGTGGTGTGGAAAATGATAATATATTTTAGTTCACTCATTCTATATCTATGAATTTGATTTTGGAAATCAAGTTCCAGAACACAGCATAAGCTCTGCAATCACCCAATATTCGAGGTAGCTTTCATGATAGAAAAATAAATAGAGGCTTGGTGCCTGTACCTCAGTGGTTAGGGCGTTAGCCACATACTCCAGGGCTGGTGGGTTTGAACTCAGCTTGGGACAGCTAAACAACAATGACAACTGCAACAAAAAATAACCGGGCGTTGTGGTGGGTGCCTGTATCCCAGCTACTTGGGAGAATGAGGCAAGAGAATCACTTAAGCCCAAGAGCTGGAGGTTGCTGTGAGCTGTGACACCACAGCACTCTACCGAGGGTGACAAAGTGAGACTCTGTCTCAAAAAAAAACAAAAGAAAAAGAAATAGAGATACACCTTCAGCATCTCAAAAATAGGAGATTGCTACTGTTTCCATGAGGGAATCTTGAAAGTCTTCATAAATGATGAACAGGATGGAAAAAAGCATTAAGTTTTAAGAAATGTTGCCCAAGTTTTATCATACATTCCAATCTTAAGGATAAAAAAAGATGACCTAAAAATGGTAAGGAATGTCAACAATGTTGCATCTGGATGATGAAAATCTTCACCTTTAGTTTTTTTTCATCTCTCTTTTTTTTTCTTTTTCTTTCTTTCTTTCTTTTTTTTTTTTTTTGAGACAGAGCCTCAAGCTGTCACTCTGGATAGAGTGCTGTGACATCACAGCTCACAGCAACCTCCAATTCCTGGGTTCATTCGAGTCTCCTGCCTCCGCCTCCCAAGTAGCCGGGACTACAGGCGTCCGCCACAATGCCTGGCCATTTTTTGGTTGCAGCCGTCATTGTTGTTTGGCAGGCCGGGGCTGGATTCGAACCTGCCAGCTCAGGTGCATGTGGCTGGCGCCTTAGCCGCTTGCGCCACAGGTGCCGAGCCACTCTCTCCTTTTTTTGTGTGCAAGCACATGTAATCTTATTATAATGACGAAACGGACCTCAGAACACACAGTAAATGATTTTATAAGAGATAAAAATGAGAGATTTGGAAACCAGCTTTAAGCAGTGATGGACTGGGTTATAGTTATCTTATGCCTTGCTGAAAAGTGGCCGGTGGTGTAGTTTATGTCAATTTCTAGGGGAAGTGTGAGAAGACATGTATTACATCTCATCTGGGAGCCGGATTATTTGGCAGCTGGTGGGTTCCTTAGTCATCAACACTTATCAGAGCAAGACTCATGCAAGAAACTTCACAAGTACTGAGGGATCTAAGAAAGACATGATAAAAGAGAACACGTACCCCGACCTTGGAGGGAAATGTTTGCTAGTGGGACTCACTAGCATCCCCACCAGAATGAGCACTGGAACTTGAACAAGTGAAATAAAGACACCAGATCCCGAAGTTCTGAAAACTATGAGATAGACACGGCCGGGATTTCAAATACAAAACAGAGCTTACTCCACAGATGTGATTCAGACAACTGTGTAGTAATTTACATTTTTATTTATGTACACATATCTGTATATGTGGGATGGTTTCCGTCTTTGCTCCTTACATCAAAAGAAATTCTTGATGTCTCAAAATCTGTGTTTAAAGTTAGAATCATAAACTATTAGATACATATATGGACTTTTAAACTACAACTGTAGCCTTGGCACCCATAGCTCAGTCAGTGGGTTGCCAGCCACATACACTGAGGCTGGTGGGTTCAAACCCGGCCCCGGCCTGCTAAACAACAATGACAACTGCAACAAAAAATAGCCAGGTGTTGTGGTGGGCGCCTGTAGTCCCAGCTACTTGGGAGGCTGAGGCAGGAGAATCGCTTAAGCCCAAGAGTTGGAGGTCGCTGTGAGCTGTGATGCAACAGCACTCTACAGAGGGTGACTCTCTGTCTAAAAAAAAAATAGACCAGCGTTCGGAGAGCAAAGGCCCAACCCCAGTGAAAGCTGCGAAGTACCTGAACTTTTCAAAACAGCTGACATGCCTGCATCTATCAGCAAGAAATCTGAGAACCTGGGACCCAGGCACCCAGAACATTTCTACAATGTCCCCAGGCGAGTGTCCTGCATGTTGAGGGTAGAGACCCCTGAGGGGTGGAGGAGGGAGGGATAAAGGGCAGTAGGGGTTGTGCCAGGAAAATAATAGTGATAAAATAAAGTAAATCCATGCTGTCATAATAGACATATGATATTGTGCATTTGTCAGAACCTGTGGACTGTATCACCGTAATGCAAACTGTGAGCTTTGGGTGATGCTCATGTATCCAGGTAGGTTTCTTTGATTGTGGCAAATGCAACACAAGAAGTGTTAATAATAAGGGAAATCTGGGCTCAGAGTGAGAGTGGCGCATAGGAAAATGTCTGGGCCAGGTGCCGTGGCTCACACCTGTAACCCCAGCACTCTGGGAGGCTGAGGCAGGTGGATTGCTTGACCTTAGGAGTTTGAGGCCAGCCTGAGCAAGAGCAAGACCCCTGTCTCTAAAAAAAAAAACTTCCCAGGCATGGTGGCAGGCACCTGTAGTCCCAGCAACTTGGGAGGCTGAGGCAAGAGGATCTCTTGAGCCCAAGAGTTGGAGCTTGCTGTGAGCTGTGACGCCACAGTGGTCTACCCAGGACAACGAAGTAAAACTCTGTCTCAAAAAAAAAAAAAAATGTGTGCTTTCTGTTTAATTTGTCTAGAAGTTTAAAACTGCTCTAAGAAATAAATTCTATGTAATTAAAAAAAAATACCAAAACACAGGCCACACACAGTGGCTCACACCTGTAATCCTAGCACTCTGAGAGGCCAAGATGGGTAAGATTCTTGAGCTCAAGGAGTTTGGGACCAGCCTGAACAAGAGTGAGACCCTACGGTGCCTGTAGTCCCAGCTACCTCAGAGGCTGAGGCAGAAGAATTTCTTGAGCCCAATAGTTTGAGGTTGCTGTGAGCTATGATGATGCCACGGCACTCCACCCAGGGTGACAGAGTAAGACCCTATCCCAAAAACAAACAATAAAAACACCCCAGAAAAATAAATCAACATTTTCTTCTTACCATACAATACTGTATAGCCATTTTTAAAACCCAAGAATGATTTCTATGTGTGTGTTTAAGAAATCACCTCGACGATTTATTAAAAAGGGACAACCCACATCATAGGATTGATTTGCATTTATTTTATTGTAAATGCATTTATTTGCATCATAAGATTTCTTTGCCTTCATTTTATTTGCATAGCATTTTATTTTTACAAAAGCATATAGGATTCTGTAGTCGTAGAAAAATCTAAATGGCTGCCTGTAGCTCAGTGGGTAGGGCACTGGCCACATGCACCAGGGCTGGCGGGTTCAAACCCAGCCTGGGCCTGCCAAAACAAAAAACTAGCCAGGCGTTGTGGTCGGCGCCTGTAGTCCCAGCTACTCGGGAGGCTGAGGCAAGAGAATCGCCTAAGCCCAGGAGTTGGAGGTTGCTGTGAGCTGTGTGACTCCATTAGACTCTACCGAGGGTGATAAAGTGAGACTCTGTGTCTACGAAAGAAAGAAAGAAAGAAAGAAAGAAAGAAAGAGAGAGAGAGAGAGAGAGAGAGAGAGAGAGAGAGAGAGAAAGAAAGAAAGAAAGAAAGAAAGAAAGAAAGAAAGAAAGAAAGAAAGAAAGAAAGAAAGAAA
>CAUYRH010050575.1:0-21218 GCA_963574655.1 Perodicticus potto | reverse complement strand
CCAGAGACTGTAGAATTTTGAAAAATCATTTTTATTTTTAATTCTTTCACATATGTAACATGAAGAATCATGTGGGTTTTTTGTTTTTTTAAATAACAAAATCATTGTTTAAAGAAACAGTGGCATGGACTCCTTTCACACATCACTGTGGAGCCAGCAACTACTGTTCTTTTTTTTTTTTTTTTTTTTTTTTTTGAGACACAGCCACAAGCTCTCACCCTGGATAGAGTGCCGTGGCATCACAGCTCACAGCAACCTCCAATTCCTGGGCTCAAGCGAGTCTCCTGCCTCTGCCTCCCAAGTAGCTGGGACTACAGGCACCCACCACAACGCCTGGCCATTTTTTTTTTGGTTGCAGCCACCATTGTTGTTTGGCGGGCCCGGGCTGGATTCGAACCTGCCAGCTTCGGTGTACGTGGCTGGCGCCTTAGCCCGTTGAGCCACAGGCGCCGAGCCAACTACTGTTCTTTATGTTCTCCTTCAATTAGAGTTTACAGGGGACAGTCTTCATTTACTTGTAAATAAAACATGAATCTAAAAACTGTTGTGTTATTTCCCAAGTTTGAGTTGCCTCCAATGAATAAACAAATTTCTGCTCTCAAAGATATAAATAGTCCACACAGTGGGTCCCCCATCAGTCACTATTCCACATAGCTGGCTACTCACGAAGGACTATTTAATACTAATTGTCCTGGGGGTCCTCCCCTCTTCCCTTCTCATATTTTTATCTTGTAAGAAAAATTTTGGCTAGGCGCCTGTAGCACTGTGGTTACAGCGCCAGCCACATAAGTAGAGGCTGGTGGGTTCAAACCCAGCTCGGGCCAGCTAAACAACAATGACAACTGCAACAAAAAATATTCGGGCGTTGTGGTGGGTGTCTGTAGTCCCAGCTACTGGAAGGCTGAGGCAAGAGAATCACTTAAGCCCAAGAGTTTGAGGTTGCTGTGAGCTGTGTTGCCCAAGAGTTTGAGGTTGCTGTGAGCTGTGTTGCCATGGCACTCTACTGAGGGCGACATAATAAAACTCTGTCTCAAACAAAAATAATAATAAAAATTTTCAGGCTTGAGGATGAAGTTTTCAGTTAAGTTTTCCAGTGACTGGTTATATAGCACAAGTCTAATGTTTCAGAAACACCATCTCTAATGCTCTTGCTGATCTGGCTTCACCTACACTATTCTAAACCAAGTCCCCATGAGATCCAGCTTTTCCTTTTTTGAGACAAGAGTCTCAGTTTGTCTCAGTGCCCAAAGCTAAGTGGTTAGGGCCCTGGCCACATACACCGGGGCTGGCGGGTTCGAACCTAGCTAGGACCTGCTAAACAATAATGACAATTGCAACAAAAAAATAGTCGGGCATTGTGGCGGGCACCTGTAGTCCCAGCTACTTGGGAGACTGAGGCAAGAGAATGGCTTAAGCCCAAGAGTTTGAGATTGCTGTCAGCTGTGACGCCAAGGCACTCTACCAAGGGCAACATAGTAAGACCCTGTCTCAAAAAAGTCTTACTTTGTCTCGTGGCATAACTCACAGCAACCTCAACTCCTGGGCTCAAATGATCCTCTTACCTCAGCCCCCCGAGTAGGTGGGACTACAGGCACCTGCCATAATGCCTGGCCATTTTTAGAGACAGGGTCTCACTCTTGCTCAACCTGGTCTGGAACTGGTGAGCTCAGACAAGCCACCTGCCTTGGCCTCCCAGAGTGCTAACTAGGATTACAGGTGTGAGCCACTGTGGCAGGCCTAGTTTGAAATTCTTGATTACTGCAAGTTAGGAATTAAGAAAATGACTGCAGGTGATGGGCAAAGGAAACAGAAAGGAGAGAAGTGGATCAGCAAAAAGCATGTACACATTCAGACTATTGGATCAATACTGAGAAATCCAAAATCTGTTGCAAAGTGCAACATCCTGAAAGCCAGGAGTTTTCAAGCAGACTGTCTTGCCAGAGTTTGTCCTGGCTCTCCCAGCTGGACTAGGCTCCAGGGTCGTTGAGCACTGAAAGACCAGGCTAAAGGAGGTGGGATTGCTCTCTCAGAGGGAATGATTGGGAAGATTTTCTAGAGAAGACAAAATGTGCTGGAAACTGCACAGGTGCTTTGATCTCTGGAGGAGAGGGAATGTTGGGGCAATGAACGGAAAGTGCCTCTCCCATATCTCAGTATGGCAAGGTGCCAGACTACTCACAAGGCTTCCCGGGGCTTAATTGCTCACCTTGGGATTTGTATTGTATTTGTGGTCAGCCTTGAAGTCCTGCACCTCAACTGTGTTCCTGTGGCAGGCTTTGTTTGTGTTAGGATCAAAAATAACTTAGACTGGGCGGCGCCTGTGGCTCAAAGGAGTAGGGCCTCGGCCCATATACTGGAGGTGGTGGGTTCAAACCACCCCTGGCCAAAAACTGCAAAAAAAAAGAAAACTTAGACTGATAAAAGTAAGAAGTAAATCAGTGCAATTAAGGTAAAGAATTAGTTTGGGGCAGCCCCTGTGGCTCAAGGAGTAGGGTGCCAGCCCCATATACTGGGGGTGGTGGGTTCAAGCCCGGTCAGGCCAAAACTGCCAAAAAAAAAAAAAAGAATCAGTTTGGTTAGAAAATGAGAGCCCAGGCTGGTGCTCAAAACTCAGTGGTTAGGGCACCAGCCACATGCACCAGGGCTGGTGGATTCGAAACCCCCCAAAAGCCTGCTAAACAAAAATAGTCTGGCGTTGTGGCAAATGCCTGTAGTCCCGGCTACAAGGGAGGCCGAGGCAAGAGAATCACTTGAACCCAAGAGTTTGAGGTTGCTGTGAGCTGTGATGCCACATGACTTTACCAAGGGCAACATACTGAAACTCTGTCTCAAAAACAAAAAAAGAAAATACGAGCCCAACAAGAACCATGTGATAAGGGTTTACCTTCTGCCCATTTAATGTAATTGGAGCAATGGGCTTCCAGGGGTCCTCACGTTTTGGAGATGGACAGACTCCTAGAACCAGCTCTTTAAGAAAGTTTCTCTTTGTGTCTTGAGTTTTCAATTTCTCTCATCCTCTCGTCTCCAACAGTTACTGGGAAAGAACTCACCTTGTAGTCTGGGGCTGGTCCTCAACACAAACGAAATGAGTAATGACTTAGCCTTACGTTAAAAGGGACTTAATTGCCACAAGTGCAAAACACTTAAATCTGTGGAATTTCCAAGCTGTATCCAGGGTTCCATCATGCATAGTGTTTTACCTTAGACCTTTATCATACAGGCAGCCACCAACAACCAAAAGTAAAGGAGGAAGCTGACCAAACTATCTGCTTCCTGCCTCTCAGTGCCTGCTGACCTAGCGCCATGCCTTGCCTTGAGTTCTGGTCAGCCCAGTCTTTGCAGATATTGAAATCTTACGGTGCTTTTCTCCTGGACCACTGCTGGTACTCTTCTGTTAGTAGATCTTGGGGTCAACTTCATTTCACACTTTTGTTTATCTTAAACTAGTTTCTTCCAACAGGGCTTCCCTTGAAACTGCTTTCAAAGGAGAAAGATCTACCAAAGTCCCTTTTCTGGAGAAGGGGTTTTATTTGAAAATAAGAGTATAGCAACATCTGTCTCCCTTCCCAGGACTTGACTTCTTAGATTGCTTCTTCTCAGCTAAGTTTAAACCACAGTATGTGCTCCCCTCTCCTACTCGGACAAACTCAAAGCAGGTGATGGATACTTGATAGAGCCAAATATCCATCCGTTTGTGGAGGCATCCTGGGGAAGCCATGCTAGCATGAAGTCGTCTCCCACGGTGCAGGCTGGGAGAGTTAGGCAGACCGCTGAGCAGACAGGAGAGGGTGGAGGCCACTGACTCAGAGTATCCCCAGCCTCACACGAGAGTCATGGCAGCACTGCACAGCTCAAACATGGGTTTTAGGAATTGTACCTGAAAAGGAAGTATTAGAGGACAGGCAGGGAATGAAACAGTTCCTCACCCTCAAAAGAACTATATACATCTATGTACAAATGTGCACAAGTGTATGTGCACACATATATAGAGATACAGATATAGGGGGCTTTTTCTCAGCTTTCAGAAGGCATCTTACAAGGTAAGCTCCGCCCAGCCCCCCATCCTATTCAGGAGCCAGCATTTTCAATGACATCTGAAGGTGGTATTCAGGTTGTAGATGCTGCAGGCTGATGTCTCTAATCTTGTCTTAGGCTTGGAGAAAACTAAAAACAACTGTGCTCATGATGAAGGAAAGAGTAGCAGGACAGTCTGGTCTGAGCTGTCACCTTGGAGTTAATGTGAGCCGAGCACATGGGACACAGTGCTCTACCGATGTAACTGACTTTTGAGATGACACTCAACATGTTACCAGGACTATGCTAAATTGGGGAAAGGAAAGGTTTTGCCATTGAGGCTGACCATGATCAACCAAGTTTAAACCGAGGTTGCAACCCACTTAGGTCTTAAGATGAATTTGGTGAATAAACAGGATCTCTTTTTTTTTTTTTTGAAACAGAGTCTCACTTTCTCACCCTTGGTAGAGTGCTGTAGCATCACAGCTCATAGCAACCTCTAGCTCCTGGGCTTAGGCGATTCTCTTGCCTCAGCCTCCCGAGTAGCTGGGACTACAGGTGCCCACCACAACGCCTGGCTATTTTGTTGTTGTTGTTGTTGCAGTTTGGCTGGGGCTGGGTTTGAACCCACCCTCAGTATATGGGGCCAACACCCTACTCACTGAGCCACAGGCGCCACCCAGGAGCTCTCTTTCTTTTTTTTTAATGAAAAAGAACAGAAAATAGACTGCATCACATATGATAGAGTTAGGTAGTGTGTGTGACTTGTTTTACAGAGGGTGCCAAAAAAATGTATACATATTTTAAGAAAGGAAAAAACTGGATTAAAATTGTAATACTCAAGTCACATTTGACTTCTGCAATTATGAGAGGTCCTCAAATGTGACTTGTATTCATCTTTTATTACTGGTATATATTGAGTATTATGATTTTAATAACAATTTTTTCCTTTCTTAAGGGCACCTCTGTATACATGTATGCAGATGTTAGGAATGTGACAAATTCATTACTGTGTATAACTGTTAGAAACATTTTGGGAAAATACTGCTCTAGTCTGTAGTAAAATTTTGTTTGTTTTTTTCTTTTTTCTTTCTTTCTTTCTTTTTTTTTTCCTGAGGCAGAGTTTCACACTGTCACCCTGGGTAGAGTGCCATGGCATCATAGCTCACAGCAACCTCCAACTCTTGAGGTCAAGCGATCCTGTTGCCTCAGTTTTTCTGTTTTTTAGCAGAGACAGGGTCTCATTTTTTGCTCAGGCTGGTCTCCAACCGGAGAGCGCAAGCTATCCGCCCACCTCGGCCTACAATTGTTTGTTTTTCTCTATTTTTCGAGTCTAGATCTGTCACCAAGGCTGAGTACAGTGGCACAATCATACCTCACAGCAACCTAACACTTCTGGGTTCAAATGCTCCTCCTGCTTCAGCCTTCCAAGTAGCTGAGACTATAGGCACATGCTGGTCTTGAACTCCTGACCTTATTTTTAATTTTATTTTTTTATTTCAGAATATTACAGGGATACAAACATTGTGTTTACATAGATCGCTTTTGCACCATTTGGGTAAAGATGTCTTAAAAATCAATGAATGAAGAACTCCTGACCTTATTTTTAATTTTATTTTTTTATTTCAGAATATTACAGGGATACAAACATTGTGGTTATATAGATCGCTTTTGCACCATTTGGGTAAAAATATCTTAAAAATCAACTATTGAAGAACTCCTGACCTTAAACAGTTCTCCTGCTTCGGCCTCCCCAAGTGCTAGGATTACAGTCATAAGCCACGGCACCCTGGCTATTCATTGTTTTGAGATGGTATTTTGCTATGTTGTCCAAGCTGGACTCAAACTTCTGGGCCCGTGAGATCCTCCTGGCTGAGATCCCAAGGGGCTGGGATTACAGGTATGAGCCCCAGCACCTGACTGGAAAATTGATCTTTGATCTGGAGCCACTTAGGCGAGTCCAATACCAGCTTCCTTGGTAAGAACAAGTGCCCATGAGGAAGCGCCTTGCTCTCACTATTCAGGGGACCCCTGCGGGGTAACATGCAAGAGCAAGGGGGTCTGCAGCCCACTGAGGAGGAAACAGGCCCAAGAGAATATTCACTGCAAGCATGCTGACGGGGGCCCACCCATGCACTCTCCCCAACTCCATGTTTCCCTGGGATGCTCTTCCAGACTTTTTTATACCAGTTATCTCCAACCTTTCCACACCTGGAGGGCTATGCTCTACAGGCAGCATCTCCTCAACAGTGTGAGGACTGTTGGGGACCAGCCCCAAACTGTACCCTAAGGTCTCTCCCAGGGACTGGTGGAGATGAGAGGATGAAGGAAAACAAAAAGTCAAGATGTTGCAGCCCATATAGCCTATGGCTAGGAGGAGTGAGAGTTATAAGAAATACCTGTATAGGACGGTGCTTGTGGCTCAAAGGAGTAGGGCGCTGGCCCCATATGTCAGAGATGGCGGGTTCAAACCCAGCCCCAGCCAAAAACCACAAAACAAAAAGAAAAGAAAAGAAAGAAATACCTATATAGCTCAATGGAACACCTGGGTGGAAAGGGCGTGGAGAGGGATTTAGCTCTCCTAACAAGCAAGAGAGCTCGTGAGATGAGAGCAGTGGTGAATTGGCCATCTCTACACTTGTGGTGTTGAGAGGCACGAGATCAGCCTTATGTTAGGCTGGAGGAGCAGGCAGTCGGGAGCATGCACATTCTAGCACGGACCCGCTCACTTTGACTCTGTCTCCTCTCCTGCCTGCAGAACGCTAGCGTCTCTCTACTGAAGATCACCAAGCTCTGCTAAAGACTAAGATCTATCTTTCTAAGAAGACTGCTTTACTCTCTCTAAGACTCTTTCTCTCTCTCTCTCCAGCTAAAGTAGTCAGCCCTCAGGCACCTAAGAGAAACTGTACCAGAGCAAGGTAACTTAGCGGTCCGCATCTGGAACCTAGTTAAGCCGGCCGAGACCTGGCCAGTCTTGGGTCCTGACAAGTGGTGTCAGAAGTGGCATGTGACATCAAGACCCAAAGAGGAAGTTTTTAGGGCCTCTGGGTCACGGTGGCTGACCACCTCTCAAGCGTGGGGACCAGTGGAAGCCACTCCAGGCTAGCTCCGTTTTTATTACATGCATTAAATTGAGGAAAGATAAACCCTTATGTCATGGTTCTTGCTAGGCTCAAATTTTCTAACCAAAGTATTTACTTAACTAACTACCTTAATTGCACTGATTTACTTCTTAGTTTTATCAGTCTGTTATTTTTGATCCTAACACAAACAAAGCCTGAGACAAGAACACAGTCTAGGTGCAGGACATCAAGGCCAACCCCAATTAGACCACACGCAAATCTCAGGATGAGCAGTTAACCCTCGGGAAGTGCTGTGCTCAGACTATCTGCGCCTCTGCCCATACTGAGATGGCAGAAACTGGAGATATTTTTCTCCTTATCTTTTCCTGAGAGACTGAGGAGGTTTGGACGTTTGTCCTGTCTCCAGTGCGTTCCCTCTCTTCCCCCAAAGCACTCCCTCTCCCTTGCCCTGCCTGCTCTGTGACCTCTGAGCAAGTCCAGCTGGGGAGGAGTGAAGCTCCTGCAAGACAGACTCCTCTGAAAGGGCCAGGCTTTCAGGCTGTCAGACTTTGCAACAGATTTTGGATTTCTCAGTATAGATCCAGTCGTCTGAATGTGTACATGCTTTTCTCTGATCCACTTCTCTCCTATCTCTGTTCCCTTTACCCATCATCTGCAATCATTTTCTTAATTCAATTTTTAACCTACTTATAATAAACAATTGAATATTGGATTTAAGCTTATCAAATCATTATTTCTAACAATGCAAGCACATCAAGATAGGACTCTTCCCTTAAGTACCCACATTTCCACCCACAGAGGATCTCTGCTCAGTGCCCACTTACTCAGTGGGTCTAGCTGTCTTTACCTTTTGGTGTCCTCCTGGTCTGAAGCAGCTTGGTTTCCAGCTAGAATTCACTGCAGGCTCCCAACCAGCCACCTGTCCAATTCAGCAACTGCTTCCTGAGACCTAGAATATGCCAGGCATTATTCCAGATGTTGGGGCTATAAGCGTGAACAAGACAGTGGCTATACTTAGGGTTTACATTCTAAGGGGGAGAGGACACCCTGTCTCCAAAAAGATTTTAAAATTAAAAAAACTACATTTGGGGCTTGGCGCCTGTGGCTCAAGCAGCTAAGGCACCAGCCACATACACCTGAACTGGCGCTTTCAAATCCAGCCCCAGCCCACCAACCAACAATGACGGCTGCAACCCAAAAATAGCCGGGTGGTGTGGCGGACCTGTAGTCCCAGCTACTTGGGAGGCAGAGGCAGGAGAATCACTTGAGCCCAGGAGTTGGAGGTTGCTGTGAGCTGTGATGTCACAGCACTCTACCCAGGGTAACAGCTTGAGGTTCTGTCTCAAAAAAAAAAAATTTGACCGGCCAGAGGCTCATGCCTGTGGGTGGATTGCTTGAGCTCAGGAGTTTGAGACCAGACTGAGCAAGAGGGAGACCCACCTCTACAAAAACTATCCTTGTGTTGGGGTGGGCGCCTGTAGTCCCAGCTACTTGGGAGGCTGAGGCAAGAGGTGGCTTCAGCCCAAGAGTTTGAGGTTGCTATGAGGTATGATGCCACAGCACTCTACCTAGAGTGACAAAGTGAGACTCTGTCTCAAAAAAAAAATAAAAAATAAAAAATAAAACACAAGCTAAGCGGTTTAACCAAGGGCACAGACCAGGCTCCCTGATTTTGCATCCTGTTTTTTTTCATTTGGCTCTTTGATCTTGGTCAAGTTACTCAACCCCTCAGTGCCTGAACCTCCTTTTTTTTTTTGAGACAGAGTCTCAAGTTGTTGTCCTGGGTAGAGTGCTGTGGTGTCACAGCTCACAGCAACCTCCAACTCTTGGACTCAAGTGATCCTCTTGCCTTTGTTTTTCTGTTCTTTAATAGAGACAGGATCTCGCTTTTTGCTCAGGCTGGTCTCGAACCCGTGAGCTCAAGCTACCCACCTGCCTCATCCTCCCAGAGTGCTGGGACTACAGACGTGAGCCACTGCGCCCAGCCTCTCAGCTCCTTTATCTATAAAATAGGGGTAATAATAGTAGCAGCTTCTCGGGTAGTTGTTGTAGGGATGACATGTGTGAAGAGCTTACTACAGGGTGTTCCAGAGGTTGCCCATAAAGTCACTGGGTATAGGGAAAATGAAAATGTGCAATGTAGTATTTGCACAAATCTCCTTTGTGCAAACAGAATACCTGTGAAATAATGATGACCAACTCAGATCAAGGAATTTAACTGTGGCCGGGCCAGGTGGGTCATGTCTGTAATCCCAGCACTCTGGGAGGCCGAGGCTGGTGGATTGCTTGAGCTCAGGACCCGCCTGAATAAGAGCCCTGCCCCTAAAAAAACAGCCAGGTGCTATGGTGACCACCTGTAGTCCCAGCTACTTGGGAGGTTGAGGCAAGAGAATCACTTGAGCCCAAGAGCATGAAGTTACTATGAGCTACGACACCATGGCACTCTACTGAAGGCAACAAAGTGAGACTCTGTCTCAAAAAAAAAAAAAAAAAAGGAATTTAAGTGCTGAATTACACAAAATGTACTTCAAAGGGAAGTAAACTCTAATGACGTCAAGCCCACCAAGGTTAGTTCACCTCAACTTTCCGTGGCCTGCTCATAATGGTCCTCCCCAAGATCCTCCATTGTTTTAACAGTAAATACACAGAGACCTCATAGAAAGCCCCGGGCATGCCTCACCCTGAGGCTGGCCACCCTGAAGAGATGGCATCAGACAAGAAAACCAGGATCTATTGAGAATCTACCAAGTACCAGCCTCCACCTGTCACTATCATTGATTAAACATTTATTCGCTGTCTATGGATTATCCACACTGTGCTAAGCACTGGAGATTCAAAAACTAACGCGAAAGGGTCCAAGGCCCTGTGCAGTTTACAGGCCCATGTAAAGTTACGTTTTATTTTTTTTAAGACAGAGTCTCACTCTGTTGCCCAGGCTAGAGTGCTGTGGCATCAGCCAAGCTCAGAACAACCTCAAACTCCTCGGCTCAGGTGATCTCCCTGCCTCAGTCTCCCAAATAGGTGGGACTCCAGGTGCCAGCCATAATACATGGTTAATTTTTCTATTTTTAGTAGAGATGGGGTCTTGATCTTGCTTAGGCTGGTTGAAATCTCCTGAACTCCAGCCATAACACATGGTTAATTTTCTATTTTTAGTAGAGATGGGGTCTTGATCTTGCTTAGGCTGGTTGAAATTCTCTCTTCTCAGCCTCCCAGAGTGCTAGGATCACAGGCTTGTGCCAGCGTGCCTGGCCAGTAAAGTTATATTTTTACTTGTACTTGTTTATAGAGATGTAAAATATGGGAGAATTGGCAGTAATCTTATTGATACTGTAAGTGCACATTTGTCAAGGGGGCTCAAAAGAAAAAATATCGAATTTGAATTAAAGAGCAGGGTAAGGAGGTGCCCAACGGGAGGTCTTGTAGAGGAGATAACACTGTGAACGTCCTTGAAAGTGGAAAATGTGTGCATGGGGCTGACAGGCAGCAGGCACCTCCAGGGACAGCTTGAACACTGCTACGGGTGACATCCAAGTGGAGAATTTGGAGGCCCAAACTGTGATCGTTGCTCAGAAGTCTGGACTTCACTTTATAGGCTGTGATGCTTCATTATCTCATTTAAACCTTGTAACTGGGCTGGGCGTGTTAGGTACATCTGTAATCCTAACATTCTGGCAGGCCAAGATAGGAGGATTGCTTGAACCTAGAAATCTGAGTTTGCCGTGAGTTATGTTGATGCCATGGCACTCTAGACTGGGCAACAGTACATGACTCTCTTCAAAAAATGTAAAACAGACCCAAAAAACCGTATAGGCTTGGTGCCCGTAGCACAGTGCTTACGCAATGAGCACGTGCACCAAGGGTGGCAGGTTTGAACCCGGCCGGGGCCAGCTAGACAACAATGACAACTGCAACAACAACAACAAAAATGGCCGGGCGTTGTGGCGGGTGCCTGTTGTCCCAGCTACTTGGGAGGCTGAGGCAAGAGAATCGCTTAAGCCCAAGAGTTAGAAGTTGCTGTGAGCTGTGACGCAACGGCACTCTACCAAGGGCGACATAGTGAGACTCTGTCTAAAAAAAAACAAAAAACAAAAAAACCTTATAATCAACCTGATAGAGTTCCCAAAAGGAAGAAAATAAACCTACCTCTATTTTACAGACACGGAAGTTCACATTGATGGAGTTGAGCAGCTGACAACCATAAAGTTGGCAGTGGGAGCGGGATTGGAGGTCTGTTTGAACACAAACCTGTGCTTTCCCCACTCTGGTTCACAGCTGCCCACCACCACCAAGGTCAGAAACCCGGGAGGTGTGTGTGGCCACACCTCCCCTGAGCCGCAGCCAGCACAAGCTTGTGGTCCCCACTCCACCAGCCTCTGCCTCCTCAGAGCCTGCAGGGAGCCTTCCCATGCCATGCAGGCATCCCGTGGGGTACCCATGGCCACACTGCACCGCCCGAGCTCCCCCAGATGTCGGCGCTTTCTCCACACTGCTGCCATCTGCCCTACCTGGGAAGGCCTATCTTCTCTCCATCTCCAACCCGGCTGATCCTACTCACACTTTCCAGACTCAAGTCTAATTCGGGCTACTCTCCTCACTGCTGTGGAATTAGGCATCCTCACGCTCTGTGCCTCCCAAATGCCTCATCTGCTCTCCAGCTGGCCACACTGGGCCACATGGGGCAATTGACACGATCCTAATTGCAGAGCTATGCAGACGACATTCAGTAAAGGCTGAGGCAGGAGTTTGTGAAGTCCCCTTTTCCGCCCCAAAGCCCTGCCTCCCTCCTTGGCCTTCCCCTCCAGTGCTCTGGCCTGCTGTGCCCACCGGGTCTCCTGCCTTGGAAGCTCTGCCCTCATCAAAAAGCAGAGCCAAATACACAAGAGACCAGAACTCTCTCCTCACCTGCCTGCTCAGAGGGACAGTAAGAGTTAACTAGTCACCAAGAACTGGCCCTGAGGGAGGTCACCCAGCACCACCCCCTGAGTCAAAGGCAGCCTCTGACATCAGCCACAGCTGCAGGCCTCAGCCTTCCAGAGCTCCCCAGCCCTCCTCCTTCCCACTCACAATGGCCATAATTCTCAGGATGACAAGGGCAGGGCCTTGGACATTATCTGCATGGCCTGCCCACAGTAACCCCCACCCCACTGCCCAGAGGCAGGCCTGCTGGGCACACATGTGCCATGGGGGCACATGCACAGGGTGAGAGGGATGGGAGCGGGGCAGCCAATGGCCGGTCACCTTGAAAGGCAGAGGGCCTGGGCCTTCATCTGCAGCCACGAAGCCTCTGGCAAGGGCAGGAAACGATGCCTACGAGGCAGATTTCCTAGGTCAAAAGCTACCCCTGCACCCCTAACATCTTCCCCAGATGGCCACTCAGTAGAGAAGGAGCGAGAATTCCCTGTGTCCCCCCCGGAGCTGAGGGCACGGGGCAGAGCAGGGCTTTTTTCCCCCCATTTTTTAAAAAGTTGAGGTCAATATGAGGGTCCATATATCAGGTTACGTCATATCCGTTTGTAAGGTAAAGTCTGAGTTGTAGTTAAGTCCCTCACCCAGGAAGCGTGCCTTATACCCTACATTGTACCCATTAGGTGGGAACCTACGGAGCCCCCTTGCCCAGGGCAGGGCTTGAGAAGGGAGGTGGACACAGAGATGACAATCCCACAGAAACAGGCTTGCGCCTTCAGACAAAACAGGACTAAGACACGCCCCTCTGGTGCTCCAGACTGTAGGGCCAGAGTCGGAGGAACAAGCCGTTCCAGAAGGCTCAGGGGTCAAGGAAGTTTCACAGAGGAGAGGACTGCAGTGGGCCTTCGGGACAGGCCAGACACGCTAGGGTCATAGGACCTCCCCTCTGGCCACCTGCCTCCCCAGGGTGGACATGGGAGATCTGGCACCGGGCCTGGCCCTTTCATCCTGTCGGGAAGGGGTCCTTGCTACTGCTCCCAGTGCCTGGGCCTGGCCTCTGCCTCCAAGCAGTGGTAACAGGACACCAAAGTGTCTCAAACGGGAGGCAGGGCCTGGGTCAAGGGCAAAGCTAGTACAATTCTTTCTATGTCCAGCGTCCCAGGTGAAGCTGGCTGAGGGGCAGCCTTGAGGTCACCCTTAAAGGAAAAAGACTTCATCAGAGCCCAGCACACAGGTGTGGAGGGCATTGGCCTCGCTGCCCCAGGGCGACAGTGCAGGAGAACTGCAGAGGCACTTGCAGCCTCCTTGTGAGCACAACAGGCCCCCACAGTGCAAAGACTGGGCCAAACACCCCAGCTCTCTATCTTCAATCTTTCTGCACCCCCCAGCCCAGCACAGCCTGTACGCTATGAGGAGGGATGGAGCCGCATAAGCCCAGCTCGCTCTGCTGTGTGACTTACAGGGATGCGCCCCTACTCAGCCCTGAGCCATTGTCCTCACTCCAGCACTAACCCCATAAGGAGCACCAACCTGGGATAGGGCTTTGGCAAAGGCTGTTTTTATAAATAGATAAGAGAATACATGGGTCACTACGAAAGGTTTGAGACAGGCCATGTTAGGGTCCACGATTTCACTTCCAAGAAACACAGTTGGCAGGAGAGTCCTTTCTGAACAAAACTTCCTCAGTTTCTCGGTGTTGCTGGGAGGCTTCATTTGTTTCTGTCAGTGCAGATTTTACATTTCTTTTCTTTTTCCTTTTGAGACGGTCTCAAGCTGTCACCCTGGGTAGAGTGCTATGGTGTCACATAGCTCACAGCAACCTCCAATTCTTGAACTCAAGCAATTCTCTTGCCTCACTTTTTCTACTTTTAGTAGAGATGGGGGTGGGGGTGGGGGAGGAGGTGTGTGCGTCTCACTTTTGTGCTCAGGCTGGTCTCGAACCTATGAGCTCAAGCAATCCACTCGCCTTGGCCTCCCAGAATTACAGGCGTGAGCCACCGCACTCAGCCAGATTTTATATTTCTTGATATTTGTATATCTCAAAACTTTCGTAATGACCCACGTAAATGAAAAGTGAACATACTGAGTGTCCAAGGTCTGTGGAAGAGACTGAAGGCCAGAGGACCAGACCTGCCACTGACCAGCTCTTCGACCTTGAACAAATCAGTTCTACTCCCTGGACTTCAAGCTCCTTAACTGCAAGAGCAGAGCCAGCTCTCCTCTGAGTGTGGACTCTGCTGAGCTGTCCCGCAGACACCCTGGGGGCGGGGTATGTGGTCCACACAACACCTGCACTGCAGCCACTTGGGAATGTTTGGGGTTTTTTTTGTTTTTTTGAGACAGAGTCTCACTATGTCACCCTCAGTAGAGTGCTATGGTGTCACAGCTCACAGCAACCTCAAACTCTTGTGCTTAAGCGATTCTCTTGCCTCAGCCTCCCAAGTAGCTGGGACTACAGGCATCTGCCACAACACCCGGCTATTTTTTGATTGTAGATGTCATTGTTGTTTGGCAGGCCCTGCTGGTTTCAAGCCTGTCAGCTCTGGTGTCTGTGGCTGGCACCCTAGCCACTGAGCTACAGGTGCCAAGCCAGAATGTTTGTTTTTTAATGCAAGTGTCTAAACCTCAGTTTAACTCCTATTAAATCCTATTGAGGGTGAGGGCTAGGACTCCACACTGCCGGCTTCTTCCCCCTCCACGCCTTGGGTCAGCCCGCCATTCCTCTCCTTTCTGTGCACTCCCCCTCCTTTACTCCCCACAAATGGCCAAAGCAGCTTTGTGAGGCAATAGCTCTCTCCTTGACCCTTTCCTTTGTATGGTGAGTGATGGCATTCTTATCTCCTGCTGATGAAGTACAGCCTTCAGCTGGGGGTATTTAAGGTGCACAACGCACATTTCAGGCCACAGCTGCAGGACCCAGAGGCAGACCTCCAGGGGCTCAGAGGTGCATAGGTGGCAACAGCAACCCCACCACTGCCATTCTGCCACAACGATGCTGCTTGCAACATTTAAGCTGTGTGCCGGGAGCTCCTATAGACACATGCGCAACATGAGGGGTGAGTCCCCGGGAGGCAGGCGCCATGGGTGCTCAGCAGGGGCTCCCAGGCAGTATGGCTGGGAAAGTCCTGGGGTGGGGCACAGGCCATCCACGTTCTGATCCCGGCTGTGCCTCTTACTGGGTGAGCCTGGGAAAGTTTCTAAACCACAGTTTCCCCATATGAAGAACTGGGCTAGATGCTAAGGTATCCCTTCAATGGCTCGGCGCCTGTGGCTCAACGGGCTAAGGCGCCAGCCACGTACACCTGAGCTGGCGGGTTCGAATCCAGCCCAGGCCTGCCAAACAACAATGACGGCTAGAACCAAAAAAAAAAAATGGCCAGGCGCTGTGGCAGGCGCCTATAGTCCCAGCTACTTGGGAGGCGGAGGCGGGAGACTCGCTTGAGTCCAGGAATTGGAGGTTGCTGTGAGCTGTGATGCCACGGCACTCTATCCAGGGTGACAGCTTGAGGCTCTGTCTCAAAAAAAAAAAAAAAAGGTATCCCTTCAAGATTCTACAATTTTGGCTCGGTGCCCGTAGCTTAGTGGTTAGGGCACCGGCCACATACACTGAGTCAGGTGGGTTTGAACCTGGTGCGGGCCTGCTAAACAACAATGACAACTGCAATGAAAAAAATAGCTGGGCATTGTGGCGGGTGCCTGTAGTCCCAGCTACTTGGAAGGCTGAGGCAAGAGAATTGATTAAGCCCAAGAGTTTGAGGTTGCTGTGAGCTGTGACAGCACAGCACTCTACCAAGGGCAACATAGTGAGACTCTGTCTTAAAAAAAAAGAAAAGATTCTGCAATTTCTGGTTGCCCCACCCACAGGCTCCAGTTGTTCCTGAACTGTTGCTGACTCTATCTTCCTTCAGGACTGGAGGAGGCTTGTACCAAGGGTAGTAGGAAGGCCTTGCCCACAGTGCTAGAGGTAGAAGTGAGTCTTGACTCCAAAAGCAAGAGAGGGAAGAACGGGGCAGCGAGACAGCAGAAGGACCAGGTAAAGAGAGTAGAGGGTGAGGCAGGATTTCTGGTCATCCCGTGCTGTCATGAAGAGGCAGGGACCAGTTACCAAGGCCATTTTTGTAGAGCTGATCAGGACCCAGTTTCATTTGAGTCAATCCCCTGCTACCATTAAGAGGTGCACAAACCAATCTAGACAAGTAATTTCCAGTCACACTGGGCTGAGTTAGCTACAGTTTATAGACTCTGTGCCTGGCAGAGCTGCGGCTGGCAGTGGGGCTGCCCTCACTACATGGACTCGACTTTATGTTGAGTGGCCAGCACTCATGCAGCGAAGGCTGGCTCGCTGCCAGCACCCCACAGACCAAGGGGATGCTTTGATTCTCTTTCTCCAGTAGGATTTTTCTGCAGCCCATCTTCAGGTGGTCCAGGTCTGACCAGACCAGATGGAAGGAACATTTCTGCGCCCCTGGGGGCAGCACCCTGGCAGTGTAAGCAGCACTGTGCTGGGAGTTGGGGACCCGAGTCTAGTACAGATCTCTGCTAGGAATCTGTGTGCTCCTGAGGAAGTCACTGCCAGCTTCCTCGCCTGGAAGAGGGCTTTCCAGCTCCTACATGGTGGTGTTCTTCCCTCCCTTCAGGACTGAGGCACCAAGCTGTGCTGGCCATTGGCCAGGAGCTGAACCGGAGGGCCCTGGGGGGCCCGAGCCCTGGTGCGTGGATTACCCAGATCCAGCGGCGGAGCTCTCTGCTTGGTAAGTGCTGAGGCTTCCGGCTTCTGCCGCTGGCAGGAGTCTCCTAGGGTGAAGTGTTAGGCATGGGGCTCTGGCTCCCCTCCTGCCTGTCCTCGCTTTATCTTGAGAGGGTGTTCCCACCCTAGAGTTCCTCGAGGCCAGATCCCCTCCCTGTCACCTGTGGCTGCTGGGTCGACCTTGGCCGGCAGGCTTTGGTCTTGGCTTTTCAGAGGAAAAAGCAGATCCAGACACCAAAGTGTTGAGAGCTGGTGGGAGGCGGGAGACTAGCAGGGACCTGTCTCTCCGGCTGTGTGTCAGGGTCTCGGCTGGAGGAGACTGTCTACAGTGACCAGGAGCTGGCCTACCTGCAGCAGGGGGAGAAGGCCATGCAGACGGCCCTGGGCATCCTCAGCACCCAGGAGGGCTGGAAGAAGGAGATCCAGCAGGTAAGAGCCACCCTCGGGGCCAGCTGGGGACATCACTTTTCTCTGAATTCCTGCTGCCTGCGGTAGTCGTGGGGCAGTTAGTAGTTTTAACTTGCAAACTCCTTCTCAACAATACAGCCTCATGGGCGGCACCTGTGGCTCAAAGGAGTAAGGTGCCGGCCCCATATGCCGGAGGTGGCAGGTTCAAACTCAGCCCCGGCCAAAAACTGCAAAAAAAAAAAAAAAAAGAATACAGCCTCACATACCCTCTTCCCCTGTGAAAGGTATCTCAGAGCCTCCTGTTTCAGAAACACTATTCCTGTACTTAGCTCCCCGCCAAATAAATACATTGTACACCCACTCAGCAGAGACCCCGCGGTGGACTTTGTATACTCAGAGGCCTCGTCACAGAGTCAGAATTCCCACAGTGCCCAAGTGCTTTGTCTGTGCTATTCTGCTCGCCTCATGGCTGAGCTTGTAGGGTCAGGTGACTGGGCTTACCCTACAACAGGGCTGGGCTGCAAAGCAGCGGGAGCCAAGGCCTTCTGGGCTTCTCTGTCCTGGGCACTGCACCGTCATCAGGAGCCCGTGACAAGGCACGCGGTAAAGGCCATTGCCTCTATTGATGGAGACTGTGGGGGCTTCATCTTCAGCAAAAGCTTACATGCAGCCCATTACCCAAAGGTCAGGCAAAACCTCTCCTTCCCCAAGCTCTCAGAGTAACAGAGTTAACAGACTATTAGGATTTAGACCAGCACTGTTCTTAGCTAAGGGTCCCTGGGCAAATCCCTGACCTTCTCCCATTCCATATCATTGTGATGTGATGTGAAAAGAGGTATTGAACTAAAACAAATTTCTAAGATCCTATCTATCATTCTATGTATAGTCAAGCTGGTTGTAGAGCAGACTTTTCCCACTCCCAGGTACGTCTCTGAGGATCTTTGAACTTCCGAAGTCAACCACACCACCAACATTCGCCATCAAGAAAAAAGGGTACAAAGGCAGCAGGTTATTTCTTCAGGAGATGTACAAAGCTTGAAGCAGCAATGATTGCAGACTTTTTTTTTTTTTCCTTTGAGACAGAGCCTCAAGCCATCACCCTGGATAGAGTGCCGTGACATCACAGCTCACAGCAACCTCCAATTCCTGGACTCAAGCGAGTCTCTTGCCTCTGCCTCCCAAGTAGCTGGGACTACAGGCGCCTGCCACAACACCCGGCCGTTTTTTGGTTGCAGCCGTCATTGTTGTTTGGTGGGCCCAGGCTGGATTCGAACCTGCCAGGTCACTTGTACATGGCTGGCACCTTAGCCCGTTGAGCCACATGCGCCGAGCCAACTTTTTTTTTTTTTTGAGATAGAGTCTCACTCTGTTCCCCTGGGTAGAGGGCTGTAGCATCATAGCTCACAGCAACCTCAAACACCTAGGCTCAAGTGATCCTTTTGCCTCAGCCTCCTGATTAGCTGGGACTATAGGCACCTGCCTATTTTTAGTAGAGATGGGGCCTTGTTTTTGCTCAGGCTGGTCTAAAACTCCTGAACTCAGGTGATCAACCCGCCTCAGCCTCCCAGGGTGCTGGGATTAAATCTCCCCCTGCAGACTCTATTTGTTTGTTTGTTTGTTTTGAGACAGAGCCTCAAGCTGTTGCCCTGGGTAGAGTACCGTGGCATCATAGCTTACAGCAACCTCCAACTCCTGGGCTTAAGCGATTCTCTTGCCTCAGCCTCCCGAGTAGCTGGGACTACAGGCGCCTGTCACAACACCTGGCTATTTTTTGGTTGTAGTTGTCATTGCTGTTTGGCAGGCTTGGGCTGGACTCGAACCCACCAGCTCTGGTGTACATGGCTGGTGCCTTAGCCACTTGAGCTACAGGTGCTAAACCTGCAGACTCTATCTTAAAGTTTCTGGCTTCATGCTTAGCTTGGAATTCTTCCTGCTGTTCACTCCCCACCCTCCTTACCTAATGTCTATGATATTCTTCTCTAACCTTTATTCTGGTGCTCCTTCCTTTCCCTGACAGGCGAATGGGGACAAAGTGCTGAGTAAAGTGGTCCCAGACGTGGGCAAGGTGTTCCGGCTGGAGGTGGTGTTGGACCAGTCCATGGAGAGACTCTATGAAGAGCTTGTGGAACGCATGGAGGAAATGGGCAAGTGGAACCCGAATGTCAAGGAGATCAAGGTGAGGAAGGGCCAGGAGAGCCAGTCTCAAGGGTGGGCCAAAGCCCACAGATGCCAGCTGTGGATGGCATCTAACGGCAGCACTGGCTGAGTAGTTCTCTGTGGCCTGGTAGGTCCTGCAGAAGATTGGAAAAGATACAGTCATCACCCACGAGCTGGCTGCAGAATCGGCTGGAAACCTGGTGGGGCCCCGAGACTTTGTGAGTGTGCGCTGTGCCAGGCGCCGAGGCTCCACCTGTGTGCTGGCTGGCATGGCCACACACTTTGGGAAGATGCCTGAGCAGAAAGGTGTCATCAGGTAATATACAGTGGGCTCAGACCTTGACAGGCACGTTGGCTGTGGGTGCTCAGCCAGGCATGTGAGGGGCTGAAGCTGAATCCCTGCTCCCAACCTTTGGTCCCTGCCCTCAGCTTCCTTGTACCAAAGAAGGCCCGTTTACCAAAGTAGAAGAGAAGGACGAGATTAGCCCTACTCGAACAGCTAATTCATCGTGACCCTCACGAAGTTTAAGAACCTCAATGATTTTCTGAAGCAAGGGGCAGGGTTGTGAGTTCCAGCTGGTATGCTTCATAATCCACACCACTACAACACTGCAGCTCCCCGAGTTTCCAGAGGCCCCGGCCACCACCCCGAATCCCCTCCCCGACCCCCCTGTGTTCTCGCAACTAAGGGCACAGCAGGCTCCCAGCTTCTGCTCCAGCTCCAGCCAGTGTTTGTCCTGATGAGCTGGTGACCATGCTGCCTGTTAATATTCCTGGCAAAGGGTACATCATCTCTGATGAGATTTAGGGAAAAAACGTTTCTAGAACTGTAGCCAGCTTAACTCATCAGCGTAAGCGAGCTTAGCTGCGTCCTGACACAACTTCTCTCCATTTGCCAGAGCCGAGCAGGGTCCTACTTGCATGGTGCTCCGTCCCCTGGCGGGAAGCCCCTCGAAGACCAGACTCACGTGGCTGCTCAGCATTGACCTCAAGGTGTGGACACAGTAGGCGGCTCGGGAGGCGGGGACAAACCAACAGGGACAGAGAATCCTATTCCATTTGAACAGAATCACAGGCTGTTGGGCAGGGACTTGGGTGATGGCTCCTTCTCAGCTCTCACATCAAAATTCAACTCTGTAGTTAAAAAAAATTTTTTTGAGACAGAGTCTTACTCTGTCACCCTTGATAGCGTGCCCTGGTGTCACAGCTCACAGCAAACTCAAACTCTTGGGCTCGAGATCCTCTTGCCCCCAGCCTCCTGATCAGCTGGGACTACAGATGCCCACCGTAACACCCAGCAAATTTTTTCTATTTTTAGTAGAGACCAGGTCTTGCTCTTGCTCAGACTGATCTCAAACTCCTGAGCTCTGGCAATCCTCCCAGATCACTAGGGCTTCAACGCTTAGATGCTAGGATTATAGGAGTGAGCTACATGCTTGGGTGTAGTTAGTATTTTATTTTATATCTTATTTAATTTTATTATTTTATTTTGAGACAGAGTCTCACTATGTCACCCTTGGTAGAGTGCTCACAGTAACCTCCAACTCTTGGGCTCAAGTGATTCTCTTGCCTCAGCCTCCTTAGTAGCTGGGACCACAGGCGCCTGCCACAATGCCCGTCTATTTTTAGAGACAGGATCTCGCTCTGGTTCAGGCTGGTCTTGAACTCATGAGCTCAGGCAATCCACCCCTCTCGGCCTCCCAGAGTGCTAGGATTACAGGCATGAGCCACGGTGCCTGGCCAGGCCCAGGGATCTTGAGTTTTTTCTTTTTTTTTTTTTTTGAGACAGAGCCTCAAGCTGTCACCCTGGATAGAGTGCTGTGGCATCACAGCTCACAGCAACCTCCAATTCCTGGGCTCAAGCGAGTCTCCTGCCTCCGCCTCCCAAGTAGCTGGGACTA
>CAUYRH010050574.1:0-17131 GCA_963574655.1 Perodicticus potto | reverse complement strand
AAAATCCCTTGAATGTTATGTTAGTTAGCTAAAGTTTCCATAACAAAATACCAAGACTGGGTGGCTTAAAAATAGAAATATTTTCTCATAGGTCTGAAGACTGGAAGTCTAAGATCAAAGTTCTGACACTGATGGTTTTCTCCTTAGCTTGCGAATAGCCATCTTCTCTGTGTGGCCTCACCTGGTTTTTCACTTGTGCCATTTCTGGTGACAACCCTGGTGTTTCTTCCTCTTGGTACAAGGCACCAATCACATTGGATTAGTGCCTACTCTGAAGACCTCATTTAAACTCAATTACCTCTTTGAAAGCCCTATTTTTAAATACAGTTACATTGAGGGTTAAGGCTTCAACATATAATTTTTTTCTTTTAGACAGACTCTCACTATGTCACCCTCGGTAGAATGCCCGTGGCATCACAGCTCACAGCAACCTCAAACTGTTGGGCTTAAGTGATTCTCTTGCCTCAGACTTCCCAGTAGCTGAGACTATAGGCACCCGCCACAACACCCAGCCATTTTTTGGTTACAGTTGTCATTTTTGTTTAGCAGGCCCGGGCCAGGCTTGAACCCACCGGCCTCAGTGTATGTGGCCTGCGCCCTACTCACTGAGCTATGGGCACCAAGCCATCAACATATAAATTTTATTTATTTTTATTTATTTAGTTATTTTTGGAGACAGAGTCTTACTTTGTCACCCTTGATAGAGTGCTGTGGTGTCACAGCTCACAGCAACCTCCAGCTCTTGGGCTTAGCCAATTCTCTTGCCTCAGCCTCCTGAGTATCTGGGACTACAGGCGCCCACCACAACATCTGGCTATTTTGTTGTTGTTGTTTCAGTTTGGCTGGGACCAGGTTCAAACCTGCCACCCTTGGTAGATGGGGCCGGCACCCTACTCACTGAGCCACAGGTGCCACCCAACATATAAATTTTAAAGGGACACAATACTGAGGGTGACAAAGTGAGATTCCGTCTCAAAAAAAAAGTAAAAAAGAAAGAAAGAATGTTGTAGGCTGCGCGCCTGTAGTTCAGTGGTTAGGGCACTGGCCACATGCTCCAGGTGGTGCATGGTGGGTTGGATCTGGGCCTGCTAAACAAACAAACAAACTAGCCAGGGTGTTGTGGGGGGCGCCTGTAGTCCCAGCTACTTGGGAGACTGAGACAAGAGAATTGCTTGAGCCCAGGAGTTGGAAGTTGTGAGCTGTGACGCCACGGCACTCTACCCAGGGGACATAGTGAGACTCTGCTGAAGGAAGGAAGGAAGGGAGGGAGGGAGGGAGATAATCCATTTCTTTAAACATTTTCCAATGTAGATGTAGCCCCCAGTGCTCTGGACAGCTGACCTAGACTTAAGGTCTGCCCACTCCACTTTTTCCCTTTTTTTTTTTTTTTGAGACAGAGTGTCACTACCTCAACTCTCAGGCTTAAGTTGATTCTCTTGCCTCAGCCTCCCAAGTAGCTGGGACTACAGGCGCCCACCACAAAGCCTCAGTATTTTTGTTGTTGTTGCAGTTGTCATTGTTATTTTTGCGGGCTGGGCCAGGTTCTAACCCGCCAACTTTGGTGCATGTGGCCAACACCCTACTCACTGAGCTACAGGTACAGCATGCTCCGCTTTTTTGCCCAGCCTTTTAGACTTTGTCCTAAAGTGACCACAGGGTTATGGGCAGGTGTGGGAATAGGAGAACCTGCTCCAATGGGCGGTGTCCAGTGGGGAGGAGCCGCAGCCTCCCTCTTACCTCTGTAACTCTGCCCCAGCCCTTGCCTTTGTAGGGCCACGAAAAGGAAGTGGCCCAGAGCAGGGGGAGCCCTGTGGGCCTGCAGGGCACCCAGCCAGCCGGCGAGCAGAGGGGGCCACAGTGGCCAGGGCCATCGCTTCCTGGAGCAAGAGGGAAGGAGGAGGAAGGTTATTCCACAGATGGCCTTAGCGCCCAACAGACCATAAAAGGCGAGGAGGAGCGGTGGGGCACAGTGGCTCACACTTGGCAGGCTGAGGCTGGTGCATTGCCTGAGCCCCGGAGTTCCAGACCAGCCTGAGCAAGAGCAAGACTCTAAACATGTAGAGGTATAGTGGCGGCTGCCTCCAGCTAGTCCGGAGGCTGAGGCAAGAGAATCACTTGAGCCCAAGAATTTGAGGTTGCTGTGAGCTGTGACGCCACCTACTCTACCCAGAGCAGCAGGGTGAGACTCTGTCTCAAAAAAACCCAAAAATCAGAGGGCGGTGGGGAAGTTAGTTCTCCTCATTCCCTCTTCTTCCTTCCTTGGAAGAAAGGCAAGGTCTGGATTGAGACAACTCAGACACAGTCAGGAGGAAAACAGGACTGAGCCGGGGGAGGGGGTGGCCACCCACCCACGTGGGCTTCAGCACAGAGGCACCTGCTTACCTGCACAGCCAGCATGGTCTCCCATTGCCCTCCCTGCCTCTTCCTTCCACCACCCCCACCCATGATCCCATAAGCTTCTCTGAGGTCTAACATTACTGCTGCCCAGACCAGCCTGGATCACCCAGATTCCTGTTCCCAAATTGAACTTGCATTCATTGCCCACCTTCCTCAATTATCTGAGTGAAGCAATCCACAGTAAGGTCGAATGTTACCTGCATTTTAAGAGATTAATAACAGATGAAAGGAACTAACTGTCCCAGTTCTGTGTGGGGGTTTTGCCTAATTATCTCACCGAACCAGCAGAAACACCATGAAGGGCTAAGTGACTTGCCCAAGGTCACCCACTTCGCGGTGGCAGAGAGGAGATTCAAGTTTCACGTCTCTAATCCCAAAGCCTATTTTCTTTCCAAATACATTCCACGAAGATAGAACGTGTGCAGACTTTCTCCCTCAGGATGGAACGTCTCTCTTGGTTTCAGTTACTTCAAGTTCATGGTGTTTGGCTTCCATCCCCTGTCCCCCACAGAAATCTATGCATGAAGTTAGATTTGCTGCCAAGCACCAAGGGGAAATCTCTGTAACAGAGTAATTACTTGGAGGAAGGAGCATGGTTTGGCACAAAAAAGGCATCGCAGGTCACTGATCCACCAGCCCTGAGTGGTTACCACATCTTGGCTGGCTCCATATTTCCTTTTTGGAGAACCCCTTGACATGGCCGGCCAGCAGGTACCAATTAAGCCTTAGTAACTAATAACAGCTTCTGAGGGGAAATGAGAGGATTTAAATCAATTCAATACATTGAGTTGTTACCATGTGAATGTTCTCAAACCAAAATGCCAACTTTGAGATTATTTAGAATTAACTAATAATATAATGCTACCTCTGCCAAATAAGATAAGCTATTCCCCAAAGACATAATAACAAATAAATTAAATATAATGTCTGCCTGTTTTTCATGAAATAGATGAGATTCTCAAAGTCATTAGTATAGGCAAAAAAAATTATGAATAGACTTGAGAAAAGATAAAATGATGTAAAGAATTAAATATTCCATCTAAATTGAATTATGTTAATACAAGAAAACTAAGCTGTGGGGATTTAGTGAGGAAAATGGGGTTTAGAATCTCACTTAGGTTCATAGTTGGAATGCTACAACTTACCAAGAAATATGTCACATTACTTACTGTTTTCAAATTTAATCAATCTTCAGCTAACCATGATGTTCAGTGACAGGAATGTCATAGCTCTCTGAATTCCCTGGTTAATATGGTTAACCAGAAACCCTTTTTAAGTTCAATCCTTCCTTTTGAAAACCTCTCAAAATTTTTTCTTTGTTTTCTTGTCCTAGTAAATACAATGTACTCACCAGAGAATATTTATTCCAGAACTTCAAAATTATTATACCATACTATGTTTGTGAATAGTCTAAGAGATTGGGCTGAATTTATAACAACTCTGGAAAACAGCTTGTTGTTTTTTTTTTTTTTTGATAAGTGTCCGATAGGAATTCATTGAGTTATGAGTAAACTCTTCCAAGTAAAAATGTGGGCTGTAAACCCAAGGCATATATTCAAAGTTTCAGTGAACTCCTTCTTCAGGTTTCCTGGTTGAACTGAATACAAGCTTGCTAAGTACGTATTGACAGGCAAGTTCCTACACCTGAGCAGCTATCAGACTAGGAGAAATAAATAGATGAGATGCTCCATCTTCTATCTTTTGTAGAAGTAAAATTTTCCCTAGACGCCTTGTGATCTAAATCAGGTGAGCATAGCCAGGCGTTGTGGCGGGCGCCTGTAGTCCAAGCTACTCGGGAGGCTGAGCCAAGAGAATCGCTTAAGCCCATGAGTTTGAGGTTGCTGTGAGTTGTGACACCACAGTACTCTACCAAGGGTGACATAGTGAGAGTCTGTCTCAAAATAAATAAATAAATATATCAGGTGAGCAATGAGTCCAACGGATCTGACTTCAAAAAGACTCATGAACCTCTCTTCCCCTCGGCCCTCGTTCTCCTGCTTTGGCCCAGATGCCCAGCATCTCTCGCTGTAACTTAACAGGCTGTTTTGTCCCTAGTCTTGCTACCCACACCATATGCCACGCTCCTATCAGGATGACCTTCCCAAACATAACTCTGAGCTCACCCCTCTCCTGCTCAAACGCTCCTGCTTGGGCTCTCATTCTAAATTCAGACACATCACACTAGCGCAAAATGTCTGGCCTCTCCCTGACTCAGCCCCATCCCCACTTCTGGCGATGTAACCATCCTGTCAGCATCTCACGTGGTGCCCTCTGGTCTGCATGGAGGGTAGATCTCTACTTTTATAACTGTCCTAAGCTATATAGGTCCTACGCACCTGTATCTTGATGCCTTTGTTGGTGCTATTTCTTGCTTCCCAATAGCCTCTCTACCCTCTTCCCTCTGTCCAGAAATTCCATTTTTTTTTTAAGAGACAGAGTCTCACTTTATCGCCCTTGGTAGAGTGTCATGGCATCACAGCTCACAGCAACCTCCAGCCCTTGGACTTAGGTGATTCTCTTGCCTCAGCCTCCCGAGTAGCTGGGACTAAAGGCACCCGCCACAACGCCCGGCTACTTTTTGTTGCAATTTGGCTGATCCCACCACCCTTGGTATATGGGGCCGGCACCCTACTCACTGAGCCACAGGTGCCGCTCTGTCCAGAAATGTCTTACACATTTTTGAGATTCGGAAATACCGTCTTCCCTATTGCTCATCCATACATATTCTTTCTTTTTTTTTTTTTTTTTTTTTTTTTGAGACAGAGTCTAACTTTGTTGGTCTCAGGCAGGTTTGAACCCACCACCCTCGGTATATGGGGACGCGCCCGACCCACTGAGCCATAGGTGCCGCCGCCCTACTTTCCCTTTTAATTCCCATTCCCACTGTGTTTAACCCTGCTTCTACCTAAGGTGACAGATGCAAGCACTGCTATTTATTTATTCTACTCTACAAGCAGCTCTGGTACAAGGATCTTATCTATTTTTTAACCTCCATGTCAATAGGTGCTTAGCAATTGTGTATTTAAACAAGAAACTCGGGGCAGGGGGAATTTATGGAGATGGAATTCACTGAAACTTCAAGTAGATGCTTTGGCTTTGCTCTGCACATTTTTACTTGGAAGAGTTTACTCACAACTCAATGAACTCTTATCTGGCCCTTATCAAAAAAGCCTAGAAGAGGCTTAGAAAAAAAGATCATGAGTCTGTATTGCACCAGGTACAAATGAAAACATCTGTGAGGCAGCTGGATAGATCAGTGAATAATTGAATCCCCTTAATACATAATCTGCAAATAAACCCTGAAAAATCACAAAACTCACTTGTCACCCCCTACTGAGAAGTCGGAAGATGTGTGCTGTGCTCAGGCCTCAGTTTCCCCCATCTCAAGGCTGCTCTGAACCCCTGACTAAGCCTGCCCAAGCAGAACCTCACAAAACAATTACCTTTGATCCCTGTTTGATCTCCCAGATTAGACTCAAACTTCTTGATTCCTTAACAAGGAGTTCTTTTTCTTTCTTTCCTTTTTTTTTTTTTTTTTTTTTTGCGGGGGGCAGGGGTAGTGGGTGGAAAATGCAGTGAAAAGGTTTTGTATCCCGGTTAATGGATGTCGTCTTTCTCTCTTTTCTTGCGTGCTGACCATGTGCAGTCCCCCAGTCAACTCTTTAAGCTCCTAGATGCACAGTGCCCAACCTGATCCTCCCAGCGGTACCTTCTGTATGTAGTCACCTTAGACTTGATGCGCCCAGCAAGTCCTCCCATTGTGTGAGCTAAGAGTTCAATCTCAGCTCCGTGCCAGGACACAGCCATCGCTACCAATGACCGTGCAGATGGACTAGATTGCTCATTTATTTTAAAAAATCATATATACATATATGTACACACATATGTATATTTTCAGCACACAAAAGAGTTTTATCATGGCTCAGCACCCGGAGCTCAGTGGGTAGGACACCGGCCACAAACACCGAAGCAGGTGGGTTCGAACTCAGTCCAGGCCTGCTGAACAACAATGACAATGGCAACAAAAAAATAGCCAGGGGCGGTGCCTGTGGCTCAGTGAGTAGGGTGCCGGCCCCATATACCGAGGGTGGTGGGTTCGAACCGGCCCCAGCCAAAATGCATAGCCAAGCGTTGTGGCGGACGCCTGTAGTCCCAGCTACTCAGGAGGCTGAGGCAAGAGAATCAGCTAAGCCCAAGAGCTGGAGGCTGCTGTGAGCTGTGATACCATAGCACTCTACTGAGGGTGACAAAGTGAGACTCTGTCTCTAAAAAAAAAAAAAAACAAAAAAAAACAATAGCTGGGGCTTTAGGGTGCCAGCCACATACACCAGGGTTCGTGCCTGGGCAGCTAAACAACAATGACAACTGAAAAAAAAAAAAAATAGCCGGGTGTTGTGGCGGGCGCCTGTAGTCCCAGCTACTAGGGAGGTCGAGGCAAGAGAATCACTTAAGCCCAAGAGTTTGAGGTTGCTGTGACCTGTGACACCATGGTACTCTACCCAGGGTGACATAGTGAGACTCTGTCTCAAAAAAAAAAAAGAAAGAAAGAAAGAAAGAAAGAAAACTACTCTTAGACTTACTTTTGGTTGCAGCTGGGTTTGGGAGACTGTTGTAAGCAGAAGGATGTACTCCTTAGAGCGTGAATTCAGTCTACAGAGAGGGTTGAAGGAAAAGGAACAAAGCCACTTGGAGCTGGAGGCCCTGAGAGAGAATCTGGCCTAATCTTTCAGTTCAGAACAGAGGAAACAGAGACTTAGAGAGGTCAAGTGATTGTCCAAAATCACTCGAAATGTTGATAGCAGAAATAGGGTGAAGACTTCAGGGCTCTAACTCTCCACACCAGGTTCCTTCTGGTTAATGCAGCCCACGTAGTCTCCAGGGAACTCAAACTCTTCGACAAGAGAAGCAGAGGTTGCTGAGGAGAGGTTGCAGGGGTGCACGTAGACACAGCACAGTGGCCACAGGAAACATGCACTTCAACTAGGGCTGCACAGGAACAAATAGAAAGGACAATGGCGTCAGAGGTGGCGTAAGACCGCACGCAAGTAGGAGACAAATGGATGGCGTATACAGCTGTGCTTCGGGAGGTAAAATAAAAAGCAACCCCTGGCGTAGGCAGATGGAAAAGAAGTTGTTGGGTAAGTTTCATCTCCCAGCTTAGAGGGCAAGGCTCACTAGTAGGTTAATGTTGTGTTTTTCTGTGACACCACCCATATATAGGAATGGAATTGAATAAAAAAAAATGGGGATTGTAGTTGAAAAGGTTTCAGTGTGTTTTGCATTTATAATTGCATTTTAGAGGCCTGATATTTCTGTCTATCCTGATTACCACAAAAGCATATTGGGTTCTTCAAATTCTACTTACAGATTTGCATTAATGGTGATTAATATCTCCTAGTCACTTAAGTGCAATTTTGTATGAGGTATATGTAAACAGCCAGTTGTTGAGGCATCAATAAGATTTTATTGTGTTTCTGCATCATGGTATTTATCTGTTCTTAATCATCTCTAAATTTTTGACTGGGCATGGTGGCTCACACCTGTAATTCTAGCACTCTGGGACGCCAGGCTGAGTGGATTGCTGTAGCTCATGGGTTTGAGACCAGCCTAAGCAAAAAGTGAGACCCCCATCTCTACTAAAACTAGAAACACTGAGGCAAGAGGATTGCTTGAGTCAGAGGTGGAAGTTGCTGTGAGCTATGATGCCATAGCATAGTGACACCATGACACTCTACCCAGGGTGACAGCTTCAGACTCTGTCTCAAAAAAAAAAGAAAAAATTATCTCTAAATTTTTATACACAGCCAAAGTTCGTGTTATTATTGACACAATATTTATTCATTGATCAGAAGAATTAAAGAATTAAAAATGACAGCTCAGCAGCTAGGATGCCAGCCACATACACCAGAGCTGGCGGGTTGGAATCCAGCCTGGGCCTGCTGAACAACAATGACAACTAAGTCAAAAAATAAGCCTGGCATTGTGACAGGCACCTGTAGTCCCAGCTACTGGGAGGCTGAGGCAAGAGATTTGCTTAAGCCCAAGAGTTTGAGGTTGCTGTGAGCTGTGATGCAATGGCACTGTACTAAGGGCGACATAGTGAGACTCTGTCTCAAAAAAAAAAAAATTAAAAATGATAACGTGTTAACTCCTCAAAAAAGCCAACTGCTACTTGTAAACAGATGCCCAGATAGATACAACCTTTCCGGTCCATTTTCACTGGCCACTGCCTTGCCCAAACTCTTACAAGCTCTCAACAAGCAAGAACGTTCTAACTGGTCTTTTCGCTTCTAGAAAATACATGTTAAGAAATAAACACAATCAAATTCCTAACAGTCAATAGCGTATATATTCCACATTGCATAATTCATGGCCAAAAAAGAGTTTGATGTTAAAGTCTGGCAGAATTTTTAGAACTTGGTATTCCTCTTAGCAATGTTTAAATTCTGCTGTTTGAAGTTCAATAATTTTATCTGGCCTTCTTTTTCAGATGATCAACTAATATTGGAAATTTACTAACTTGTGTGCAAAATTTTGTAAAGCCACCATGTTTCCCACTTATTAGAAATCCCACATGTTATAGACAGAATCTGGTTTGTGAGCCAGGCATGGGGGCTCATTCCTGTAATCCTAGCACTTTGAGAGGCTGAGGCATGTGGATTGCTTGAGCTCAGGAGTTTGAGACCAGCCTGAGCAAGAGCAAGACCCCATTTCTACTAAAAATACAAAAACTACCCAGGCATCGTGATGGGCACTGTAATCCCAGCTAATCAGGAGGCTGAGGCAAGAGGATTGCTTAAGCCCAAGAGTTTTCTTTTTATGTTTTTTTTTTTGTTTGTGTGCTGTGTTTTTAGCTTTCAGATAGAGTCTCACTTTGTCACCCTCAATAGAGTATGGTGGTGTCATACCTCACAGCAACCTCAAACTCTTGGACTCGAGAGATTCTCAGCAATTATCTCAGCCTCCCCATGAGCTGGGACTGCAGGTGCCCATCACAATGCCCAGCTATTTTTTACAGATGGAGTCTTGCTCAGGCTGGTCTTGAACCTGTGCGCTCAGGCAATCCTCCCACCTTGGCCTCCCAGAGTGCTAGCATTACAGGCCTTAGCCACCATCCCTGACCTTAGATTTACTCTTATAAGTATCTGGTTATCATAATCACAGAAAGACAGCTTATTAGTTTTAACCGCTGGATAAAAAGCATGTAGCATTTTCAAGATTTCTGGTTTCACCCTTTTAACCCCCCCCCCAAAAGCCCACTATAAATAGATGGTAACGTCTGGGATTTCCACAGCTAAGTGCTGCTATAAATAGTTTTAAACATTTTCCCACTTCATGCTTTCTAAAAGAACATTCTCCATTTCCTTTCTTGGATAACCTCTGGGAATAAAGGGAGACCACATTCAGAATTTTACAGAGGAAGTTTAACAAAACACTTTTAATGAACGCTTTAGCAACTGTAAACATTCTTCAGATAGTGAAAAAAGTGAAAACAAAGTGATTTAACAAACCCTTAATTTAAATAGATTTTAAATTAAGTTTAAATAGGTATTTTTGAGAAATGCATTTTAAAATTAATGCATTTAAATTGTTAATATTTTTATCAACTTTCTCTTATTTCTAAAAATTTTCTTCTAAAAAATAAAATTAAGCCCACATCAATTGTTCCCCTTGGCTTTCTCATTTAAGTGAAATTTCTTATAATATTCTTCATAACTTAGCAAAATTGGGCACTTTGGTAGCTACAAAAAGAAAGAAACATCTTTCTACTTTCCTTTCACATTAGCATCCAGAAGAAGAGGATGCGTTCACCTCAGTTGTTAGGTGTCTGGACTATTTGTCCCCTTTCTTAAGGAATATTGATGAGATACCCTGCGGAATGGACTCAAGGATTCTCCCTGCTTTGTGAAATGTCTGACTTGCAAAGCTTTCCTGTAGTGCCTGCCTTTGGCCACCAGAGAGCTGCCAGGAGGATGCAGAGTCCCCCGTCCCTCCGCTTCAGAGGCTCTAAAGCCTACATTCGAGTAACCTCTGCTGGTGGTTATTTCTGACTGGGAAGAAAGAATTAGCCAGTCTTCCCAATGAAAGGGAAATTAAGCAAAGAAAGAACAGCAACAAAAGTAGGTCACTTGCATGAAACTCATGTCCCTCTTTTGTATTTTGGTGAAAAAAAAAGGTAATGAGGTAATGGAATGACTACAAGGAGGTTTTAAAATTTTTAAATTTTGGCTCGGCGCCTGTGGCTCAAGCAGCTAAGGCGCCAGCCATGTACACCTGAGCTGGCAGGTTCGAATCCAGCCCGGGCCCGCCAAAGAACAATGACGGCTGCAAACAAAAAATGGCCGGGTGTTGTGGGGGGCACCCGTAGTCCCAGCTACCTGGGAGGTGGAGACAGGAGACTCGCTTGAGCCCAGGAGTTGGAGGTTGCTGGGGGCTGTGATGCCACAGCACTCTATCCAGGGTGACAGCTTGAGGCTTTGTCTCAAATAAAATAAAATAAAATAAAATTTTAAAATTTTAACGATTTAAATGTACATGGAATTTTCTTTTTTACTGAACTGTTAGGCCCATAAAGGCATAGGCCAGGTCTCTCCTCTATAATGTGATATTATGGTGTCTGGTCCAGGAAGGTCAAAATAATTATTGAATTAATTAATATTGGGTAAAGAAGAATGAATAACAAAATATTGAAATAACTTTTAAAAACAGAATTTAACCTAGAATATGTGTGCAAGTGTAAATGTGAGGTAATGTGAGAATGACATATCCTTTGCTTAAGGCTTGAGGTTAGTGGCAAAATCTCCAGGCATATCAGCATTCTGAGAGAGCTAAATGGAAGGATTTTTTCCGGTTGTAATATTAAGTAATAAAGCTCTTGGAAGAGAGGGTAAATCTGAAAGTAATATACTATTCAGGAAACAATAGAAAGTAGCATTGATTTTTCTTTTCTTTTTTTTTTTTTTTTTTTTTTTTTTTTTGCAGTTTTGGCCAGGGCCAGGCTCAAACCCACCACCCCTGGTATATGGGGCTCGTGCCCTACTCCTTGAGCCACAGGCATCACCCAGTAACATGGATTTTTCAAAGAGAAAAACATCGTTAAAAAATTCAAGCTTTAAGTTTTGATAACAAAAATAGTAATAATGTGTGTTAGGGAAAATAAAAGAAGCCAGGAAGCTAATTATTCCCTCTAAACAATACAGAACAAAAGACTTGAAAGCCAGAGACCATGGGCACTGTCCTTTTGAATTGCTCTGTGAGGTATCAGCGCCTGTCCAGATGAAGCCATCAGAAAGACTCATAGAAGCCGGGTAATAAAATGGTCACAGGCCGAGGCCAGAGATGCATATCTGGGGTCGTCTGCGCAGACAGAAGAACGTTATATAGGATGGCTGTTGACATCTCTTGGCAGAAGAGAAAGGGACTGTTATGGGGCTTCCCTAGTAGATAGAAGAGTGACTCAAGTTCAGGCACAAACTGCCATGCTTATTCTAATGGTTTGTCCCCAATGGATAACATGTTTTCTTTACAAAAAAGAAAGTAATGGGGGGAAGGAACATTTCTAAAATATCTCTCTTTCAGCAGGAAAGAATAATGTATTTTAATCACAAACGTTATCAGAAGATTACAGATTGGAGAAATGCTATGGCTGAATTGTAGCAGTCTTATTATTTCAGAACTTTTGAAATGATTGTATTTCAAGTATTTATTCAAACTTTTTTTGAAAAAAAATTTGAATAAATACTTGTTTTAAAGCATGTAAGTCCTTGAACACTGACTTTAACAAAATTATCTAGCATTAAAAGTAATGTTAAAAAAATTAGACTATATTGGCCTGAGTGCAGTGGCTCACGCTGGTAATTCCAACACTCTGGGAAGCTGAGGCAGATGGACTGCCTAAGCTCAAGAGTTTGAGACCAGTCTGAGCCAGAGCACGACCCCATCTCTAAAAATAGCCAGGTTACGGTGGGCACCTATAGTCCCAGACTCAGGAGGCTGAGGCAAGAGAATCGCTTAGGCCCAAGAATTTGAGGTTGCTGTGGACTATGACGCCATGGTTCTCTACCAAGGGTGACAAAGTGAGACTCTGTCTCAACAAAAGGGGGTGGGGGTAGGGCAAGGTGGTGGTCCAGAAGGATCATTCAACTGAGCTTTCCTAGACCAACTGGGGAAAAAGAGAGAACTCAGCCATACCTAGTGCTGAGACCTTACCTAGAGTCATAGCTTAGGGAGCGCAAGGAGGTGCTGAGCTGGATACAGTGATCTGGAATGGTGGAAATCTAATGAATTAGGCAAGTAATTGCAACTGACTGGGATCTGCCAGCCCCCACCTGGAGGTCTGGGACAGGAGGAAGCTTTTATGGAGTTTTCAGTTATTAGGGGAAGCTATGCATTGAGTGGAAAGCTTGGAAGAGTGCACGAATTTGAACAGTATATAGGAACTGGATTTGATTGCCGGTTGGAGTGGATGTGCCATAGGTTTGGTGACTGGTGAGGCAGCCATACTGAGAAGGTCTCAGCAGCCAGGGTGCTGCCATTGTGGGAAGGTCATGAGGAGGCCTAAAGCACAGCCAGCTTAATTCTGCCTCCTGGGATCAGAACTCCACTCTTGAGACAGGATAAGTGACTCCCACACCCCACGGGAACTGGAGTAAGAGGGCACTGTGAGACCTGCCCCTGAAGAATTCTTGTGAGCTTTAAGATCCCAACCCAGCAGGGTCTGAATGCTAAGGGAACACTCAGGGATCACATAAGATAACTAAGTTTGGAATTAAGAACCATAGAGGTTTCTGGTTGTGCTCTGCCTTCTAAAAGTACCACAGTGCCACCTGGTGTCCTGGCGACACATTGAGACATACTGTCACCAACAGCCTGGATTTCTGTTTAAAACAAAGGAGGCAGTGAGAAGTAAAAAAGAGGACAAGGAGGTGAACAAGAAGAAAGAAGACATGAGGAGAAACCAACAGAAAAATTCAGGCAACATGAAAAACCAGAAAAGAAGGACTCCCCCAAGGGACCATGAGGCAGCTATTGCAGAAGACTCCACCTATAAAGAATTCATGGACTTGGGTGGTGCCTGTGGCTCAAAGGTGTAGGGCACTGGCCCCATATGCCAGAGGTGGTGGGTTCAAACCCAGCGCCGGCCAAAAACTGCAAAAAAAAAAAAAAAATTAATGGACTTGACAGAAAATGAATTTAAAATATGGATGATAAAGACAATAAAAGCAATTGATGAGAAAATGGGAAAACAAAACCAAAAGTCAAATGAAAGATATGTAGAATATAGAAAGGATATGGCAGAGCTTAAGGAAATGAAGGAGACAATCAGGGAATGTAAAAATGCAGTAGAAAGGGCTTGGCACCCATAGCACAGTGGTTATGGCACCAGCCACATACACTGAAGGTGGTGGGTTTGAGCCCAGCCCGGACCAGCTAACCAACAATGACAATGCAACAACAATAACAAATGGTGCTGGGAGAACTGGATAACTACACGTAAAAGACTAAAACTGGACCTGCACCTTTCTCCACTCACTAAAATTGATTCAAGATTAATAAAAGAACTAAATCTAAGGCATGAAGCAATAAAAATTCTTGAAGAAAGTTTGGGGAAAACACTTGAAGTTATCAGACTAGGGAAAGATTTTATGAAGAAGACGTGTGTGGCAATTGCAAAAACAAAAATAAACAAATGGGACTTAATTAAATTGAATAGCTTCTGTACAGCTAAGGAGACAATAAGCAAAGCAAATAGACAGACTTCAGAATGGGAAAAGATATTTCCATATTATGAATAGGACAAAAGCTTGATAACTAGGATCTATAGAGAACTGAAATTAATCAACATGAAAAAAGCCAACAATCTCTTATATCAATGGGCAAGTGAGATGAATAGAACCTTCTCTAAAGAAGATAGACGAATAGCTAACATATGAAAAATGTTCATCGTCCCTAATTATTAGAGAAATGCAAATAAAAACAACCCTGAGATATCATCTAACCTCAGTGAGAATGGCCCACATCACAAATCTCAAAGCAGCAGATGCTGGCGTGGATGTGGAGAGTGATGAACACTTTTACACTGCTGAAAACTAATACAATCTTTTTTGGAAGGAAATATAGAGAATCCTCAAAGAACTCAAACTAGATCTCCCATTTGATCCTGCAATCCTATTACTGGGCATCTATTCAGAAGAAAAAAAATCCTTTTATCATAAGGATATTTATACTAGACTGTTTATTGCAGCTCAATTTACAATTGCCAAACTGTAGAAACAGCCTAAATGCCCACCAACCTAGGAATGCATCAACAAGTTGATACCATGGAATACTATTCAGCCATTTAAAAAGATGGAGACTTTACATCTTTTGTATTAAGCTGGATGGAAGTGGAACACATTCTTCTTAGTAAAGGATCACAAGGATAGAGAAACAAGAATCCAATGTAGTGCAGCGCCTCTGGCTCAGTGAGTGGGGCACTGGCCCCATATACTGAGGGTGGCAGGTTCAAACCCGGCCCCGGACAAACTGTAACAACAATAACAACAACAAAAGAATCCAAATGTACTCAATTCTGATACTAGGTCACCATGACATGGTGAGGGTGAGGGAATTGGGAAATGGAGACAGGGGAGGAGGGACAGGGTGGAAGGTTACAGTGTGTCACACACCTCTTAGAGGCAGGATATAGTTATAAGAAAGACTTTATGTAACAAATGCAATCAGTGCAACGTGGTTCTTTGTACCCTCAATGAATCCCCAATAATAAACAATAATAAAAATACTAAGAAGTTATAGGTGAAATACCAAAAGGTGAGATAAAATGGAACATTAAAAAGTAATTGGTTATTCCTGGCTTGGTGCCTGTGGCTCAGCGGGCTGAGGCGCCAGCCACATACACCTGAGCTGGTGGGTTCGAATCCAGCCCGGGCCCACCAAACAACAATGATGGCTGCAACCAAAAAATGGCCGGGCCTTGTGGTGGGTGCCTGTAGTCCCAGCTACTTGGGAGGCAGAGGCAGGAGACTCACTTAAGCCTAGGAGTTGGAGGTTGCTGTGAGCTGTGATGTCACTGCACTCTACCCAGGGTGACGGCTTGAGGCTCTGTCTTAAAAAAAAAAATGACATTCTCATTTAAAGAATGTCAAAACAGAGGGAAAATAGTAGAAAAAAGAAAAAGAAAACAGGTGGTAAGTGGCAAAGCAGAAGTGTATTTGGCAGTGGTCAAAAGACTGCACTTAAGGACCTTAGAAGGCCATAGTTCCCCACTGCTAAAAGATGTACACTTAAATTTATTCAAAACATTTTTTTGGCTCAGTGCCTGTAGCTCAAGCAGCTAGGGTGACAGCCACATACACCAGAACTGGTGGGTTTGAATCCAGCCTGGGCCTGCCAAACGACGACAACTATAGCCAAAAAATAGCCGGACATTGTGGTGGATATGTGTGGTCTCAGCTACTTGGGAGGCTGAGGCAAGAGCATCGCTTAAGCCCAAACTTTGAGGTTACTGTGAGTTGTGACGCCACAATTCAGAAACTAGGTCACCATGACATGATGAGGGTGAGGGAATGGGAAATGGAGGGTGACATAGTGAGACTCTGTCTCAAAATATATATATATATATTTTTTTCTTCTTCAATAATAAATTACCTTAGCTTATCATTACTTTTTTCTTTATAATTTTATTAATTTTTTAACTTTTTGACTCTTGTAATTACACAACCGAGTACAGACACACCTCAACACAAGCATACCTAAACACAGACACACCTGAGCACAGGCACACCTGAGTATGGACACACCTCCATACAGACACACCTGAGCACAGGCACACCTGAACACAGACACACCTGAGCACAGGCACACCTGAGTATGGACACACCTCCACACAGACACACCTGAGCACAGGCACACCTGAACACAGACACACCTGAGCACAGGCACACCTGAGTATGGACATACCTCCACATAGACACACCTGAGCACAGGCACACCTGAACACAGACACACCTGAGCACAGGTACATCTGAGTATGGACACACCTCCACACAGACACACCTGAACACAAACACACCTGAACACAGACACACCTGAGCACAGGCACACCTGAGTATGGACACACCTCCACACAGACACACCTGAGCACAGGCACACCTGAACGCAAACACACCTGAGCACAGGTACATCTGAGTATGGACACACCTCCACACAGACACACCTGAACACAGACACACCTGAATGCAAACACACCTGAACACAGACACACCTGAACGCAAACACACCTGAACACAGACACACCTGAACGCAAACACACCTGAGCACAGGCACACCTGAGTATGGACACACCTCCACACAGACACACCTGAGCACAGGCACACCTGAACACAGACACACCTGAGCACAGGTACATCTGAGTATGGACACACCTCCACACAGACACACCTGAGCACAGGCACACCTGAACACAGACACACCTGAACACAGACACACCTGAACACAAACACACTTGAGCACAGGCACACCTGAGTATGGACATACCTCCACACAGACACACCTGAACACAAACACACCTGAACACAGACACACCTGAGCACAGGCACACCTGAGTATAGACACACCTCCACACAGACACACCTGAGCACAGGCACACCTGAACACAGACACACCTGAGCACAGGTACATCTGAGTATGGACACACCTCCACACAGACACACCTGAACACAGACACACCTGAGTA
>CAUYRH010050569.1:0-38231 GCA_963574655.1 Perodicticus potto | reverse complement strand
TCAAAGAGTTGAAAAGTCTCTGGTGACTAGATAGCAGGAGTCTGCTGGCAGCTTTAGTATAACTCACTCCAGGGTTCTGTGAGCTCTGGAGGTCCCCCCCAGCCAGTAAATTAGCCTGGGAAGGTTGATGCCTCCTTCCCCACCTTGCCCCTCTGTCACACCCAGTCTCTGGTAACCCTGCAGGGCTGTGATTCAGTTCCCTCCAATGAGCAGATGCTCTAGAGTTTTGCGCCTGCCTAGGTCACACGGGGCTCTGTGGCTCCTCGGCCAGTCCACCAGTTATGTCGGTGCTGGCAAGGGGGAGGTGAGGGCTGACAACCTGGGTACTTGATAGGGGCTGAGGCGATTCACTCAGTTCCAGCCCTGTCCCTGATTGATGTAAAGTAGATGAAAAAGCTGATAGAACAGAACAAGTTCACAGAATTTCTGCCCTGTGGAAGAGACTCTGGGCTGGTAATAGCCCTGACTCAGTCTGTGAGATTCAGCCCTTTGTCTCTGCTGTCATCCCCTGAGGGCCAGGTGCGGCGAAATTTAGCAAAGCTTTCTCAGCACTGCCACTTGGTGCCTCAGGGGACTGCCTCTCCACTTCGGCCACGTCTTGGCTCACTTTCCTCTCATTGCTCCGAGCCGGGAAAACAGCACAGACCAGCGACAGCCCACACCCTGTCCACACCCCTCGAGAAAGTGTCCAAGTATCTGGATTCCATGGGGGACAGACCCCCAGACCTCAGGATGAGAGTGGAGGGGAGTGCCGGGAGTCCCAACTTGCAGGTAGAGAATATATACAGTTTTTATACAGTTTTATGCCTGGCAGGAGAGTGCCGCGGCACCCTAGTAGGGGAAGGAGGTCTGGTTTTTAGAGGGTCTCTCCCGTGGGGTAGAGTGTGAGGACATCTGAACTCTGCTCACTTGTTTGTATGGAGGTATGGTGTATGCTGCAAGCCGCTCTCATGGGGGAGGGGACTCCCATCCACTTGGTGATGTGCTCTGTACCTTTTATTTGTATCCTTGGGTTCGCAGGTTCCTCCAGCAGGGTTGATGTGCGTTCTTCGACCTTCTCTTTTGGCTCAGTTCCAAACCATTGGCTTTCTTGCTAAATTTATGTCCTTTAACTCTCCTTCTAGACGAGAGCGTCTGGAGAAAGCTGGCTACAGACCACCATCTTGGCTCCTCCCATCCTTTTTTATTTTTTTTAATTGTCTTTATTATTAAATCATAGCTGTGTACAATAGTGCAATCAAGGGCTACAATGTGCTGGTTTCATATACAATCTGAAATATTTTCATCAAACTGATTAACATAGCCTTACTGGCATTTTCTCAGTTATTATATGAAGACATTTGTATTCTGCATTTAGTAAGGTTCACCTGTACCCTTCTAAGATGCACCATAGGTGTGACCCCACCAATTACCCTCCCTCCACCCCAACCTCACTCCTCCCCTCCCCTCCCTTGCCCATTTCCCCATATTCTTGTGCTATAGTTGGGTTATACCCTTCATATGAAAGCTATAAATCAGCTTCATAGTAGGGCTGAGTACATTGGATACTTTTTCTCCCATTCTTGAGATATTCTGCTAAGAAGAATATGTTCCAGCTCCATCCATGTAAACATGAAAGAGGTAAAGTCTCCATCTGTCTTTAAGACTGCGTAATATTCCATGGTATACATGTACCACAATTTAAATGCACACTGAAACGGCTAATTCATGTTTTAATTTTGTATTTGGTCAATGTAAATGTACACCCATAATTCTCTTTCATTTCCGACAGAAATAAGTAACTCACGTTCTGATAATTTTTCCTTTTTCTGTTTCATATGCCTCCTCTGCATTCTACGTGTTCACAGCCTACCTTTTCAGAAGGCCTGCTCAAATGCCACCTCCTCTGTGAGGAACTAAACACAGGTTGTCCCAACACTCAGCTTCATAACACTTTATAGTACTTGTCAATTGCAAGTTATGATTATTATTAGTATTGTTATTTATAGAATAAATACAGGACAACTGCATACAGAGATATGCTCTGAAATCCAGCCTTGTGCTCACAACATCTAGAGAGGGCACATTTTCCTAATCAGCCAGCTTAGAGCAGATACCTTTTTTTTTTAATTTTCACAACACTACCTGTAAATTAGAAGCAGTCTTATCTATACATGTGATTTTTCTAGACCAGAAAAACCTCTGAGGAAGAATTTTGTTTCACACAATCTTTATGCATAAAGAAGGTTCCAAAAATACATAATGAACAAATGAATCAAAACATAAATTCTTTTGATGTGACTTACCAAATTGGACTCATTAGGTGGAATGTACTTCTCTGTTCCCATCCGCACAAGTCCATCATGGTAGAGAAATATTTTTAGTGGATCACATGATGTTACCAGAATATAAATTCGTAAATCAAACTTATAACCTTCCATTAGGAAAGGCTTTTCAATATATTCTTGAACAATCAAATGATCCTGAGATGGAAGTTTGTCACCATTTCTTATCAAAGAAATCCTAAATTTAAAGAAAAAATAAAAAGAATAATTTTATACAAAGGCAAGATATTTTAAAAGTTATAGATATACTCAAGAAGAAAATATTGACATAGAGGACTCCAAAAGTCTGTCCCTCCACAAAAGCAATGAAGAGCAAAAAAATTTCAGAATTAACTTTTTATAATCCCCCAAATCAAGTGAAGGCTTACAACAGCCAAAGAACATTTCATTAAGAAAAAACAGCTAAATCTGTGTAAAAGAACTTTGTTGCATTACAATTTAATCTTGTCCCATCAATGACTCCCATTTCACTGGTAGCCTTGAACAGCCTGCATTCTCAGTACAAGTACCAGTCTTAGAGTGGGCAGAATGAGCTTTATTTTTTTGGGTTGTTCATTTTGACCTCTCTAGTGGCTCCCTGGAGGACCTCATATCCTAAGGTGGATCTCTACTAGTGATGAGGATCCTACTTTGAGGGACAATTGCTGAAAACATTTAAAGGCCTGGGCAACAGTAGGAGCAAGCAATAGGCTAACTAAAAAGACAGAGAAGAAAGTTTGGGGAATGAGAATCTTTGGGATTTTGAAAAGCTCTGGCATATGCCTGTGAATCTAGAAGACCATTTGTATGCCCAGGACAAGGTGCATACTCAAGAAAGAACAGAGAAGGCTCTACACTCTCACCTCGGCTAACTGCCCCTCTCTGCACAAGCAGGAAGTGAGTGCTGAGGCAGAGTTGTAAATTGCCTGCCTGTATGCTACAGGTATGTGCTCAACAAACACACATAGCCCGTCTGCCAAGATTGGGCCATTTTGTTGTTATTTGTTTGTTTGTTATTACAAGCACTTAAGAAAATCACTGTCCAATTTCTAGTTGACCACTGAGCTAACAGAACAGGAACTTTAGTGGCAATGCACAAAAAAAAAAAAAAATAGACTTCAAAAACATAGTTCAGAAAAATTACTAAACAAATAGCAACTACAATAAGCAGGAACAACAAACCCTGTAAAAGAGGAGAATCTAAATTCCAGGGTTGCCACATTATAATATTCAAAATGTCTAGTTTTCGAAAAAAAACTGAGGCATGCAAAGAAAAAAGAAAGTATGGCCTATATACAGGGAAATTATCAATTGAAAGAAGCTGTCATTGAGGAAGCCCAGATATTGGGCTTACTGGATAATCAACTTTTTAACATTTATTCAAAGAGCTAAAGGAAACAATGTACAAAGCCCTGAAGGAAACCATCAGAAGAAATATCTCACCAAACAGGGAATATCAGTAGTGACAGAAATAATTTGGCAAAAAATAAAGAAACCAAACAAAAATTCTAGATTTGAAAAGTATAGTAAATGAAATAAAAAATTCAATAAAGTAGCTAAATGGTGTATCTGGGAAGGCATAAGCATGAAGTTGAATGTAAGCCAACTGAGATTGTCTAGACTGAGAAAAAAAATAAAGAAAAATGAATAAAGCCTAAGAAACCTATGAAATACCATCAAGAATAGCCATATATACATAATAGGAATTTCAGAAGGAGGAAAGAGAGAAAGTAAAAGAAGGAAATAAATAAATAAAATAAAGAAATAATGGCAGGCCAGTCGCAGTGGCTCACTCCTGTAATCCTAGCTCTCTGGGAGGCCAAGGCAGGAGGATCACTTGAGCTTAGGAACTCCAGACCAGCCTGAGCAAGAGTGAGATGCTCTCTCTATTAAAAATAGAAAAACTAACTGGGTCTTGTGGTGGGTGCCTATAGTCACAGCTATTAGGGAGGCCTAAGGGAGCAGGATTACTTGAACCCAGGAGTTTGAGGTTGCTGCGAGCTAGGTTAATACTGTAACACTCTAGCCCGGGGCAACAGAGTGAGACTCCTCTCAAAGGAAGTCTTTCCTTCCTTTCCTTCCCTTTCTTTCTGAAGAAAACTTCCCAATTTAATTTTTTTTAAAACCATTAATTTACATTTCTAGAAAGCTCAATTAACTTCAAATAGGATAAACTCAAAGAGATCTACACCAAGATACATAATAATAAAACCATCAAAGAACACCAGAAAGTTAACTACCTAGGTAAATATAAAAGTCACTATTAGCACAATTTAGGTTCATAATTTCTCATTTCTCCTAATGACTTAAAAGACCACTGTGTAACAGAATAGTTATAAATCTAGGCTGATTGACACAGAAAAACAACAACATAAAGGGAGTGAATCTATGTAAGAAAAAAGGTTTGCACATTATTGACCTAAGTTGATACTACTATAGACTAGAATGTTATAAATTAAGATATTAATTGTAATCCCAGGGCAAACATTAAAAAAAATTAAAAATTCAACGTAAAAGAAATGACAAGGGAACTAAAATAAGAAATATCTAACACAAAACAGACAAGTAATAGAGGAATTAAGGAATAAAATGTATAGAAGGCATACATAACACAAATAGCAAAATGGCAGGAGTAAATCACTCTTTTGCAGTAATTGCTTAGATATAAATAGATCAACTCTGCAGTAAATGGCAGACCTTGGTAGAAAGAATTTTTTAAAAAGCACAGTCCAGTGATATGCTATTTACATGAGACTCCCTTTAGGGTCAAAGACTCAAACAGGTTAAAAGTGAAAAGATGGAAAACATACTACAAGCAAACAGTAACCTGGAATGCTACACTGTATTAGTATCAGCAAAATAGACTATAAGCAAAAACTGTTACAAGAAACAAAAAGTGATATATTATAATGTTAAAAAGTGAATTCATTGAGAATACAATTATAAATATTTATGCACCTAACAACAAAGCTCTATACAATATACAAAACAAAAATTGATAGAATTGAAGGAAGAAATAGCCTAATAGTTGAGGTCTTCAAAACTCCACTTTCAATAATAGATTGAATATTTAGAAGATTAGCAAAGAAATAGATACATCTAACAGACAGGAGAGATGCCCTTTACCTAGGTACTGCATTACATGAGATAAGCCCTGGGAACACAGAATGCTCTTTCAGTTCTCTGCTTTTCCAGCTATTTTTTATATTATCATCAAAAGAGATAATAAGATTATTACTTATTTATAATGTTATGACATTAAATATAAATACATATAATTATAACTATTTTAACATAATTTTTTTATTTTTTTGTAGAGACAGAGTCTCACTTTATCACCCTCAGTAGAGTACTATGGTGTCACACAGCTCACAGCAACCTCCAGGTCCTGGGCTTAGGCGATTCTCTTGCCTCAGGCTCCCGAGTAGCTGGGATTACAGGCGCCCGCCACAACGCCCAGCTATTTTTCTGTTTTGCAGTTTGACCAAGGCCGGGTTTGAACCTGCCACCCTCAGTATATGGGGCTCTGCCTTACCTACTGAACCACAGGTGCCGCCCCTTAACATTAAATTTTTAACACTAAAATTCAGAAGAACATGAAATTAAATTATTCCTCCCCCCAAAAAATTCCCTTTGATATTAACACATAGGGAGCCAACTTTAACATTAAGCAATTGATAAACAATTTCCATTCACACACATTATTGTTTATTTTCAAATCAGCAAATCACATTTTAAAATAATGTATGATTGAATTAATAAGTTATGATTAAAAGTTAAAGGGAATTTTTGAAAAATAATTTGCCTAGTAGTTACATATCCAAACATCCTCCTTTTTCCTGTAGTATTTTAAATTAAAAAATCAAAATGACTCAAGTGTATTTTATTAAAAGCAACCTCTGCCACATTCTCTTTGAAAAAGTACACTGCAGAAAACTAAACATAAGTGAGCGAAAGGAAAAGGAATATGAAATTGCACATTCCATTCTCAGTTAACAAGTCTAGTTCTTGGCACTTTGTCTTAAAATGTGTTCTACTCATTTTCAATCCCATTACCATGGATACATAAAGAAAAAACTTATTTATAAAGTGAAGACGATAACATGTTTTGCTTCAAGATTTCTAGCTATGAAAAGAGTTAACTCCCTTTCCATTTCTTTCTCTAAGTCAATTTTAGCTCCACTGTAGCTGCTGATTTTACTCTTCAAATCTACCAAAATTATAAATGAGAGTTTTATGTTTAAGAAAAAAATAGAAAATAGGGTTTTTTCCCTCTAATGATTTTATCCTATTGAAGTCTGACAAACTGCTGATTTAATTTTTAAGTTGAATTCCTGAAGCCTGTGGGAAAGGGTAAAAGAATCAGGCTCAATAAGTATTTAGTTCCAAAACAGCAATAGTCAGAAATCTATTTTATTATTTTTTTCATCTTGTACCCAACCATGAGTAATTAATTACTTATATTTATTATTTTCCTTGAAGATTTTTAATTTTTGCATATTCCAGGTTAAAAAATCTTACCCATGACCCATTGCACCATTAGCTGGTTTTACTATAAAAGTTTTTTGCTTCCGTTTTTTCTTCAGTTCTTTCACATAGTTCTGAAACTGAGTGTATTCAGCAGGGAAGATCCATGTTCGAGGAACAAAGGTATAATCCAGAGGCCGAGACTTGATCATTCTGTAAATTAGAGACAATAGGAAAAATAATTTTTATTCAAATTTTTATAAATTTACTTTCTCTGTGCTACTGATAATTTACCACAAAGATTTAAATTACCTCAAGGTTTCATTTATTTATTCATTTATTCACTCATTTAATAGCTGTCTATTAAGTGCCTATTCAATGCTAGACACTGTTCACGACACTGGGATACATCACTGGAAAAACTAGACAAAATCTCTGCCCTAATATGCCCTCATTTGCATACCAGTATATCAAAACATTTATGTAAGTATACAGTGCATGTTAGATGCTTGAGATATTAAGATAAATTAGTGTGGTCTCTGCCCCCAAGGAATTTACAGATAGCTATTAATTACAAAACAATGTGATACGTACACTAAAGGTATGTATGACGAGGTAACATGTGGAAGGAAGTCATTAACTCTGCCTCGGGGACTGGAGTAGGAAGTAGGAAACTGACAAGACCAATGACATGTACAGTTTCTTTAAACATGATTTTGAATCTCTGGGTCACCCATAGGAGCAGGTTTTGCTATTTTCTAGAGTTTATTTTTCTGAGAAAACCCTGTGAAAGCCTCTGAGTCAACAGGGTTTTTGTTTTCTTTAATGTGAATTACCTGTGCATGTGGTTTTATAATTACAATGTATGTTCTGATACTTTTACGTTCACTAAAAATTAGGTTGCCCATTTGATATGTAATTTAGGGACAATATTGGGTAAAAAGGACTTATTTTTTTGATTCCCAATAAAAATGAAGAAATGATAAGAAAGGTTTAAAAAAATTATCTAATAAAGAAAATCAGATTTTCTTTTCGAAATTTATATAAGTCTTTTATAGATGAGTAGAGATTATCCCCAAATAAAATTGGTAAAAATTAAAATAGAATCATGGTGTAAAGTACGTACAGAAGTAAGCCCTAAATCCTGAGACTAAGCTATGTCCCTTGGCTCTCACAACTGGAAGCTGATACAGTTAACATATTTCAAGTGGTCTTTCAAGATGATCCTGTAAAAATGCTGTATTACTTCTATGAGAAGTAAAACATTTATCTTTCAAATCCAAATTAAGCCAACAACATAAAAATCTCAGTATAAAATAGACTAATTTTGACTGTTTTGAAAATTTACATACACCCAAAAAAAAACTGAAAGAAGCACTGTAACAGTGCTCATATCCTTGATTTTGCTTCCAATACTTTTGAATGTATTTATATATTTATTAATGACATGAAATTAGATCAAGTTAAAGCTTTGATTAAAAGAATATAGTTTAAAACTAATGATTCGGTATTTATGAATGGTTCTGTACTTTCATATATAGGTTTGAAAAAAAATTCAAGCACACATATGTGGAAGTGAAATACCTTATTCCATTGAGGCATCTATCACAAATCACAGGAGACAAGAGGTTTTACTTAGGAATTTGAGAATGTGAGATCATTTCTGCTCTTGGTTCTGTCATAGACTTAAGAATTTACATTAAATAAGTAATTTATGTAACTTAGCTATATTACTGGATAGTTAGTTATATTACTGAATCACAACATTTTATACAATAAAAACCACTTTTTCCTTCAGGAGAATTCCAAGAACTCTATGGAATAAGAAATTGCCTATGTGCAGTAGCCTGCTAATGGGTCTCCCTTTTTATCCTCTTACCTCTCCCAACCAAGTCGGATTACCACGTCACCATCACCCCGCCCCCCGTCTCTTCACCTCCACCTCCCCAGTGGCACTAAGAGCACAATTCTGACCACTACCCTTCAGCTTATCTCTCTCTATTCCCCATCCATCTTTCTCTGCTCCAGCTGCACTGGGCATCATTTCAGTATCTTGACTCCTCACGTTTTCTCCCCCCACGTGACATCAGCTCATGCTGTTGTCCCTGGCTGGATGGCTCTCACCTACCATCTTCACCAGTAAACTCCTGCTCATCATAAATACTTCAGTTTCCACGTGACTTTCTCAGGGCAACTCTCTCCCATACCTTCCTAACCAGGTCAGAGTTCCTTTACGACACAGCAGGGTAGAACTAAGCACCTCTACCTCATCGCACCTATCCTGCAATCAAGTGTTGTAGGGAACCATAGTTAGACAGCCCAGCACCATGCTCGGAAAACAGTAGATAATAAATACAGTATATGTTAAATGGCAAATAAAACACATGTCTAAAGTCCCTTTTCTCTGGCATCCTTTCTTTTCCTCATAATCCCTCTGTTAATAAATCATAAAATCTACATAACATCTGAGGCCAAAAACCCGGGATTCATGTTAGAGACTTTCCCCTTCCAATCCTCACACCTCACATCACAGCAGTTTTCACGTCTCACCAATCCTGTCTCCTTAACATCTGTCAGATGTGGTATCCCATCCCCATTCCCACTGCCTTTCTTTTGGTTTATTAACTGTTTATTATTTCTACCAGATGTTGACAATCAACTCCTCCCAGGCTTTCCTCCTCCAGCCCTAACACTGAATGCACTGCCCACAGCGCCACCACAATTTTCTAAAGTATCATGTGTCTGCTTAAACTCATCCAATAACTCCTCACTTCTCCCAGGGGGATAAACAAATGTTTGGTGCATAAAGAGATGAATGATAAAATAAAACACAGCATGGCGTAGAGACACTGGCCTCTGCACATCTGTCACCAGCACCACCTCAGGTTGAGCCTCCCAACAGAAAAAAGCCATAGAAAATGTTTATAGGTCCTCAAACACATCACCTTCGTTCAAACCAACATATATTTTCTCCCACTGATGTCTCTGCCTACAATCTTCTTACCTTCTTCTCAAAGGGTAAAGTCATTTACACTTTTCGGGATCTATCTAGTGTTTCATCTTCTCCAGAAAGCCTTCCCTGACCTTCCCAAAATGATCTTTTCCACCATCTCTGTCATCACCCGACATTGACTTGTCCTCAAATGTGGCCTCATCGAACTGAACCGTGTGTCTTAGTCTTTCACCTTCACTAGAATGTGAGTTCTCGGCAAGGACTAGGTCTTCCTATGTATTTATCTTGTTCTCTTAGGGCAGAAAGTAGACATGCAAAAAGTATTTACTGAACGAACACTTGCAAACTTATAAACTCTCTCGTGGAAGCATGCTAATAGTTCCTTAATGATACACATAAGTTTACTAAACTTGGTGAAGAGTCTTCTTTTGAAAAAATTCTCTCAGTTTATCATTCAACTCCCTTAAACTAAGACAAAAAAAGACAAAAAGAAAGAGAAACCCTAAACAATATAAATATAAACTGGATACAAAATCTGCAGTTTATCTGGTAAAACATTTGGGTACTTGCTAACAGTTTTCCTCATGGAAGTAGATTATTGCTCTAAATGTAGTTCTCAAAGAGAAACATATGAGCATGTATGTACCTGGGAAAGCACAAACATGTATCAGGCTTGTGTGAGCACGCACACACCTGATACAGTGCCTGGCACATATTAGATGCTCAATATCCCCACTCCCACACACAACACGTAATGCAACAAATTACTTACCGCAACATTTAACTGAAAACAAATAAGTATCTACTGAATGCCACATACACATAACCTCTTACTTTTAAAAGAAAAACCTCCATTGCTAAGGGAGAGCAAGTTGTAGCAAAAGTGTACTGTGATCCTGGAGACTGGGATTCCCACCTAACTCTGAAATTAACTATCTGATTCTGTGCAAGATCTTCATTCTCCTGACCCTTGGTTAGCTCCCAGGCAAAGTGAGAGACATAGTTTCATCTAAATATCATTTCCAATCAGTATAACCTGTGGAAGACAGCACTATAATATTCATAACATGAGCTTTCAACAGGACTTCTCTATTATAAGAAAATGAAGATTACTTGGTCATATTTCTTGCTAAGAAATCCTTCCTACAGATCTCCCCCATTCCCGGAAAATGGTTGATCCTCTGGAAAATAAAAAGGTAAATATTAATATTCTCATTGACTTAATGAATAAATTCATTTACACTATAAAATAGTTTTAGCCATCTTACGAGTTTTAACAAACTGACAATTATTACTGTAAAAGATTTAAAATTAAATGACCTACAATGAATTTGTGAACTTAAAGAATCTATGATAATCAGAGAATGAAATTGCAAAATCTCAAAGAAATCAGAAAAGGGTGTTTATGTAGATGATAAAGTTATAATATTCTATGTTAAGTGATAATTCAATATCCAAGTTACTTTTGGTTTTCTAGATTGACTATGTTCATACACATATACACACAGGCGTTAGTGAAATAACGGAATTATATTTGCTCCTTGTGGTCAATTTTTTTATTACCCTCTATGCTGACAGATGAAGAAGGTCTGTATAAGCTGCCAATTATCTAAAATTCCTTATATATCTATTGGACTTTTTAGTTTTATGTTTTTCTTCTAAATGTAAGTCTGTATTGAATTTTAAAAATGAAAGAATGAAGTCAGATGACAGATAGATGACATGACGTTTCTTCACATCCTAATCCCCTACGCGACCTAGTCCATGTTTAAGTGTCACATAGGCATCCTTGTAGGAAGAAGTTTCTTCTATCAATTCTTCCTTAAGGACAGAAAGAGATTAAAAGTTACATTTGACGAGGATAAAGGCTTCATTCAAAGAGTGCTACAACTAGAGAGCAACAAAAAAGGTGCTTCAGGCAAGTGAGAATTTCCCCCATTCCAATAATTGGCCATAATTAATTTCCCACCTGGTAATTTTGCAGCTCTGCAATTTTCTCCTGTTGCACAGCAGAATCATACCATATAAGGTTACTAGTTTCATCCTCATCTGGAGTTTTCATAAATCCCATTTCATCTATTACTAAACGGACTGCAAGTAAACAGGTAAGGTAAGAATTAAAATACTTCTGAAATACATTCATTGTGGAAACATTTATGTGTGTGTGTGTGTGTGTGTGTGTATAAATATATATAAATTCTGATTCCAAGTTCTTCATTTGAAAATACACACTAGTTACAGCATAACCTTTTCATTATATTTTGTCACAAGTTTATCTAGGGTCAAAGTATACTCAAAAGTAACTGAGAACTGTTTTTAGGTAGCACCCCAAATCTTCAGTTTCCATCCTCTCAGATTTAACAGGTACACAAAACTGCCACAGGGGTTGGTATTTATTTACGGCACAGTGAAAACACACAACAGCTGAGACAACACCTCTATTCAGGAAAATGTCCCTTTGAAGTTTTTTGTGACCTTGGGCCAGGTACAAAAGAGCAAAGGTGAAAATATCCCCGGTCATCAGACCTATCCTATACTTTCCACTACCCTAGTTCAAATTATTTTTAGCTCTTAAAACCAACTCATCTGTGTTTACTCGGAACATGAAATAATGAAGCAGAATTCACAGGAGAGATTTGAAGGTCGGTCTTCCAGAGCTCTGACCCTCTAAATGAAAACATTTACGCTCACAGGAAAGCTTCCTTTTTAGGGCAAACCATTTACGTATTGCTCTGTGATCTAGATCTCACAATTAGTATATTGACATTTTCTTCCTTTGAATTTCAAGTTTAGAACAAAGATAAGCAAAACATTGAGGATAACTGGTGGCTTCCGGCAGGATCTTGCATCTTACAAGAGGAGTGTGATCTATATAGCAGTGCTTAAATGTCTTGTTTCTAAACGTTTTCGTATTACTACTACCCTGTACACATATATGAGGAGAAAATGTTCAAATAATTTAGTTCAAGTACAAAACTGACAACCAGACACCTATTCGTCTCAAGTCCTAGAGGCTTTTGATTATTTTTTGGCTGAGAAGAAAGGATTTTTTATGCAATAGTGGCCAGAATACAGTCACAAAAGAAGACAGTGATTAGGGACAAATGGGGTCAGGAACTGTTGGGTTCAAGTTGCTATTGTCCATGAGAGGCTTGGTGAAACTTGGGAGTTTTACTCAAGTCCTGGGTGACCATGTACTAACACCAGAGTTGGGGGAAAGGCCATTCCTCTCTCATCTGTTGCAGACCACCATGGCGTCCTGAGGACTCCCACCGAGAGCCCATATGAAGGGCAAGGGCAATAGCAACACAGCCTGGGGAACTGCTTTACCTAGTGCATAAGCAGAAAACAATAATAAATTCAGAAGAGCAGGTCAGAAGCACACCTGTTCCTGAGTATATGAAAGATATTGTCAGGTTCTCTGAGAAATAACTGGAAGACATTGATGAAATAAATGAAACTCTTGGCAATCATTGGGGGAAGAAATGTAATGAGCTACATTAATTTAGGTATCGATGTACATACAAACCCATAGGCAAGGAACATTCAGGTTATATAAGAATATGGGGAAAGAGTCATTTTTCTTTACATTCACTAAATCAAATTTGGAAGGTCAGTCAAAATTAAATCTCTTTTATTATGAAATTCAAAGCTCAGAGAGGTGACAAAGCTAAACTCCAAAGAGAAATACAAAGAAAAATACAATGTCAGGTATTAAAATGTCCTTTTTCGGCTAAGCTATTTAATTGCATTTCTTTCTGTTTAACTTAAATTTTAGGAATTAGTTGGTATCTTCTTAAGGATACCATCCTCCACTGCATAGAAAAGTAATCCCCTAACATGTCAGAAATTTTATAGAAGGCATTTAAAAATCCATTACATAAAAGATAGTTATCTCTCTGAATTTCTACATTGTTTTTGACACCAAACCAGTTTTTCCAACAATTAGGAAAATCCCATGTTTCCAAGGAAACCTACCAATTTCAAACTTTGTCCCAGCAACATTTGCTGTAATGGTTCCCTTCTTTTTCTTCTTTCTGCCTTTCCTTTTCATTGTACTTTGATAAGGTAATTCTGTATTCAGATCCAGTGGAGAGGGTCCCTGAATAACTTTTAAAGAAATGTAAAAAACCAGATATCACTGAAATAACAACAACAACAACAACAAAATCCATACCACAGAACACAAATCACCCCCTACATGGAGTAAAATTATAAATTCTGACACTTTAAAGGTCCCCGATTAATTTTCAATACTTAAAAAGGAATAGCAGTAACGATCCATGTTTTGTAACGTGGTCTATCTGCTTACCTCCTTCTTGAGGCAGAGATGGCATTATCACCTGTGCTGAGTAACAAGTAGTGTGTGCTGCTGTACAAGGCTCTCAGGAAATCTGCAAGTTCCACATAAGTCTAAGTAGGATACGGCCCCAAATCACTGAACGTTCTTATCATATTATCTTGGTCGAATTCTCAGATTTCAGGACACTGAAGTTATGGGATTAGAAAGTACCTGCAGGGATTTTAAAATAAAGTCTTTTAGAAAACAACTGTTAGGAAATTCTTTGACATATGCCAATACTATGCTTTTTAAAAGTCAAGTAAAAGTCAATGTGATCAATCAACAAATATTCTTTAATCTATTTATTGAACCTTGTGCAAAGTATCAAGCGATGGTTTTCTGTCCTGAGAGAATTTAGTGGAGAAGTTTTATTAAGTCATGTATAATAGTTACATGCAATAAATAATATACCTTTGACGAAATAGATGCTTTTATTGCCATCTTAGCGATAAGTAAGTTGAGCTCAGAAAAAAATAAATACTTTTTGTCTATCTTTATCAAGGAAATAAGCTTGAAGTACCGACTAAAATTAAGATCTTTCTGGTGTCAGAGCCAGAGTCCTTTAACCCAGAACCCACACAATCCTCACCCCAAGGCCTGAAACACGGCCATCCCCCTGCTTTTAACAGGAGGCAGGAAATAAGTGCCAAGAGGCCGCATGTGGACAGAATACAGAGAAGTGGTTCCTCTGTAAGGGGGTAGAGGAACCGGCTTCCTGACTCAGCCCACACTTGAATTGTGCCTTGAACAATGAGAACGAGCTTGAAGGGTAGAAAATGGAAGGGGTAGTCGTTGCTGTGAGGACCTTGTTTGGACACAGAGGAAGGCAATAATGAATGAACTAACTTGATCTGGGCTACACCTCAAATATTTTGATTGTACCTATATGAACCTAGGTATTTATGCCTTAACTATACTATATGCCCCGTCTATACTATCAACTTTCTAGTTTCGTCTTCATTTTGTAAGAATCTTGGAGTTTGTGTAAAATGAAAAATTACAAAGCCTGTTATGATAAATAAAGGTAGATGTCGATGCCGTTGTCAGAAAACTATCAGAAGGTTTATCAGAAATTAAGATATATCCAGAAATTCAGCTACATAAAATGTGATTTATAGACATCAAACCAAATATTCATCATTCATGTCTCATTATTTAAAAAAATTTGAATCTTTATTTATTCTCAGCTATTTTTTACTAGAATAATTTCCTAGTATAATTTAATATCAAAACTAGGGAAATATTATTTATTACAGACCAACTGAGCATATGCACTGTGTTAATTATTTAAAATATTTTATCTCATTAACAACTTTGAACTTAGGGATCCTTTCTCCCCATTTTCTAGACATAGAAGCCAAGTCTGGTAAATGAAATTAATCAAGGCAACACAGCTTAGAAAACCTAGAATTCAGACCCATTTTTGTCTGATTATCTATTCTATTCATTTAGATCCAAGATTTTCAGCCACCACACTAACAGAGTATACAGATAAATGAGAACACAGCAACACTACTGCAGTCCACACCGTAAGACGTGGCAATTCAATTATTCAATTATTCAATTCAATTATTGAATAATTCAATTCAATTATTGGGAATTCACAATACTTCAAACCAAACAGCGAGTTCACAGGAAAACGTGTCTAAACTGATCTCAACTCCTAATTTCAAGCTGGAAACAGACTAGATTACTTCTCAGAATGAAAGAAAGGAGTAGCCTACCGTTTAGTTCAGTTTCTTTCTGGAGGCTTTCTGATACTTCAGGAAGGTAACTGAGTTTACAAGTTCTCATCCAACATCTTGTTACTGGAGTAAACAAAGGTCCCCTTTATGGTAACAGAGTACCTTATTACATTAAAAGTAGGTGACAAAGTCAACAAGACCTTGAAAACAGTGTTTGCCTAACTCTACTAGGCTCTAAAAACAAATTTGTTCATTTCTGACTCAAATAATGAGCCAAACAGCTTTGATGTGCATAGAGCTCAAAATAAGAACTTTCATTGCTTCCCCCAGCCACACAGAAATTTGAAGTTCATAAAATCATTCTATCCATGTACAGTGTAGACCTTACTGAATTCCATTTATGGTTCAGTAAAAGTGCTTGAACAAACTCAGGAAGTTCGGTCTACCATGGCAATTCTAATTATTTCACTTTATTCTAAGCAGGAGATTGGAGATGACAGAACAGCACTCAGCTGAGCCACAGTTACCTACTTTCCAAAAGCCAAGAAGTCACGTTTCAGTTACCTCCAAATACATAAGCCAAGGGTTTCTCATCCTGAGCTGCAAAGCCAAATCACCTGAGCAGCTTTTAAAATCCAGGTGCCCAGACCACACCCCAGAGCCAGGTGGGGCTCAACCATCAGCACTTTTGAAGCTTCCCAAGTGAATCCAGTGTAGCCAAAGAACCAAGTGGATTCCCAAGTGAATCCAATGTAGCCAAAGTTGAGAACCTGGCCTGCAAGCACAGGACATTGAAAGAAATTATAACATACTCATATAAAATTATAAGAAAAAAAGTAAAGCAAGAAGACTTGTAAACGAAAAAAAAAAAGGTCAAATAGGAGAAAATCATCTATAAAAATCCTGTCTAATTGAACTAAAAAAATTGAGAAAAAGAATTACAAAATCAGCAGACACTAACGATTTCTAAGACAAATCATTATCAAAAGGAATTGACTTTTCAAAATTTCAAGCAAATGTTAACCTTGAACATTGAACTTCTAAGTGCCAATAAATACATAAGATAGAAACAAAACCAAAATAATTCCAATACATTTGTGCCAGTGAAATAGTATTAAGAAGTGGGGCCTGTGGGAGGTGATTAGGTCTGGAGGGCTCCTCTCTCCTGGGTGGGACTGAGGCCCTCATCACAGAAGTTCACACAGTCAGCAGTTCTTTTGGCCTTCCCATCCCCTCCACCGTGAACCGACACGTCATGCATCCCTTCAGGGGGAAACAACAACGTGGCATCCTGGAAACAGAAAGAATAGCCCTCACCAACACTGGACTTGAACTTTCCAGCCTTCAGAAATGCAAGAAGTAAGTCGCTGTTATTTTAGAGCAGTAAGGCTAAGACAATGAAATAATAAATCAATTAATTAATAACACCTGGGAGAAAAGAGCGCTGTCAAAGGGCTATCAGAAGCAAATTCATGTCACTTACAAAATATTACTTTCACATTTTTAAGCTAAAGAGGCAAAGCACATAAAAGTTACATATTATTTATATTTTGCCACTTGGGCAAACTAACCAAAGAACATACGGAATACATGCGCAGAGCCGAGCTGGCTCACAGTGGCTGGGACAGGACTAGGGGAGACTCACTGGTGAGTACACCTTCAGGACACTGTGTGGGCATTACCTATTCACAAAGGCAAAAATGCATGTGATAAACTTTGTGTCAACATTGTCATGTTGCCAGCCGAAACCAAAATTCTGTTTTCCATTTCTATGAAATACTTTCATTTTGCTGAGATGAAAGTGTAATATGGTAGGAAAGGGACTCAACAAGGAGTCAAGTTGAATTCTTTCCTTCTCTTTGCCACTTCACAGATGCAGATACTTAGAATGCAAAAGGAAGGGACTGATTCTTTGTAGCCCTAAAGTCTAAAAGGTCAACTAATGAGGATAACATTACTAATGTTTTGATGATGAGATGAAGACAAAGCATCTTTTGTGGGGGAAAAAAAAAAAGAAACATGAAGGAAATTCAGAGCTATTCCCCAAGCCCTCTTTTGAGATATACAAAAATCAAGAAATGTAAAATCTGCACAGAAACAAATGAAACCCTCCCAGCAACCAATAAGCTGACCAAGTTGAAACTTGCACAGGTGAATCAGAAAAGATGCTGTCGACTGTGTTTCTTCAAGATGAAATAAGGGACCATAACACATCCTGTCTCAAAACTTTCCTAGTGACCTACATATTGATGAATTTGTACCTTACCTATAGATGATTAAAATAATCTAACAAAAGGTTAGTAGGAACCAAAAATCAGATTAAATTGAAAATACTTAAGGTAATATTAAATAAAAACATAACAAGAGGTGTTTTATGGTGAGGAGGGGAAGGAAAGGAGAATCACTGCAAAATAGCCCCTACTGTGTGCTAAGAACTTTCCAAGACTTCGTGTTACTTAGTCCATCCAACATGGACTCAGTACATCATATTCCAATTTTGCAAAGGGGAGAATTTGGGCTCCAGGGTTAGGATACTTGCCCAAAGTCACTCATCTAATAGGCAGCAGTGGAGTGGTTTGTCTCCAAAGCCCATACGTATTCTTTCCCATTTTTTGTCTATCTGCAAAATTCAGTCTTGCAACATGACATATTGAAGATTTCACAAAAGTGCTTGATTTTGTTTCACTGGATCTACTGTCAAAGCTGGGGACCAAGGTCAAGAGAATCAAGTTGTGACTTTAAAATGTGGTTAATGCCGCACAGCTGCATCAGATTCAATTGGTCTTCTTGAACTCCGTGGGAGTTATCCACGTCCAGGCTGTCCTCCTGATTCTCCCTCATGAATGTACTGCAGTTCACTACGGATCAAGCACGGAACCAAATGGGCAAAACTTTGCTACTTTGGTGGTGTTTACCTTCTAGTGTGGGGAAACAAGCTGTAACAGTAAACATATGAAACAAGTAAACTAGAGGAAGTGCTAAACACTGCAGGGGAAACGGAGCAGGTTTGGAGATCAGGAGTGTGGAGGGAAAGGATGGAGAAGGGTTGCAATTTAAGTACTGTGCCCAAGTGGGACCCACTGGGAAGGTGATACTTCAAAGAGGTTATCAAAGTGGAACTGACAAAAATTATGATATGCACAAATATGCAGGTAAGCACGTGTGGTGTGACTGGTCCGATTCTGAACATGTGTGACGGGGAAAGGAACCACTTTCTGGGGTACTGAACAATCTTTAAGCCTCCACTGTAGTTCTTCCTAAATTCTGGTTTTCCTACATATTTATTTTCTAAATGGATTTTAAAATTATTATTTTCACATTGATAAAGGAGTTAACAAACATGTTTCACATAGTTTCAGAGACTTCGGAGAGTTGTATCACTTTTCCGACATTTTTTTTTTTTTTTTTTTTGTAGAGACAGAGTCTCACTTTGTCACCCTTGGTAGAGTGCCGTGGAGTCACACAGCTCACAGCAACCTCCAACTCCTGGGCTTAGGCGATTCTCTAGCCTCAGCCTCCCGAGTAGCTGGGACTACAGGCGCCCGCCACAACGCCCAGCTATTTTTCTGACATTTTTTGAGGAGAGGTGCCATTGGGCAGAGACCCTACCCCTCCCTCCACTTTTTGTCCCAGGACCAACCTTGGGTTTTTACACACTTCTGACGGCTTTCTTTGCTTCCTGCCTCCTAGCATCGTAGCCTTTGGCATCTATTTCATCCCTGACCCCGTGTCCATACTTGATAATTATCCTACTGAATGACATTCCAGTTCTCAAAACCTATCAAAACAGTCTTTAATAGTCAGGACAGGCTATATTCTGTTGTAATAGTAACTCACACCTAAATCTCAAAAGCTTAAAATAATTACAGTCTATTTCTTGATCACAGCGTATATCCACCGGAGATTGGCAGGGGGGCTCTGTGTATCCTCGTCACCCAAGAACCAAGGCTATGAGAGCAGCTAGCGGCCTCACAATCACTAGTCATTGTGTTAAAGGGAATAAGAGTTTTGGGGGATCGCACACAGGTGATTAGAAACACACAAAACTTCTACTCACCATTTAATGGCCTAAAGAAGTTACATGACCCCACTCAACAAGAATTAAGACATGCAAGCCTATCAAATAACCAGCAGGGGGAAAAAACATTAAATAACACCAATAACCAATAACGGATTCTAATTTTGATTACCCCCTATTTTAATCTAGCTATTCACCCCTATATATTATTTTCTAATTTTCCATAGCCTCACTTTCTTGTATCCTCTCATGCCTGGAAAAAACAGCTAACAATGTATTCTGGGTACTATGAACAAAATTGTGTGCCCCCAATATTGAACCCTAACCCTCAATGTGAGGATACATGAATTGGAAACTAGTTGATTACTAAGTTTAAAAGAGGTCATGAGGATAGGACTCCCATAATAAGATTAGCGCCCTCGTAAGGAGAGGAAAAGAGTTCTCTCTCCCTCTGCCATATAAAGACCAGAGAGATGGCAAACATCTGCAAGACAGGAACCGGGAACCAGAAACCTAATTATCCTGTAACTTTATCTTGGACTTCCCAGCCTCCAGAACTTGAGAAATAAGTGTCTATTGTTTAAGCCACTCAGCCAATGACAGTTTGTTACAGCAGCCTGCGCATACTAAGTCCAGCCTATCCCCTGACTTTACACAGTGGATAATTAGATTTCTCTATCCTGAGCTTGCTACGGATTGTAACAATGATGATAAGGAAGAAAAAGACAATAAAGAGAAAGAAAAGGATGGAGTCAATGTAGTCACTTGTGTAAAATATCCTATATGCCAGGCACTTTTCTAGGTTTTTACATGTAATACTTAGATGTTCAAAACCCTAAGAAATACCCATAGAAAACTGTGTAAAGAAAAGAGGGACAATGAACAATGATTTTGAAACATAAGTTATAAGAAAATGTTAAAATGGTAACAATTCTGCAAATTAGCCTCAAGAAAATTCTTTCCAAATACCTAACTGTAATTATCCAATAAAATGTTTCTCTTAATAATTTAAAAAATTATAGAAAAATAACAAATACAATATTCAATTAAGCTTTTACACTGGGAGAAAAACACTCTCCAAACACCTATTACCTACAGGAAGATCATTACAAATAGTCAGAAACCCATCACTTAATGAAAATTATAAAGATAAGGCAGTTAACTTTTATATGCACAAGTAATAATTTCAAATATCACATCGTGAATGAAATTTTGTCCACTTTTGTGCTATACCACATTAAGTCTCAGCACTTGGTTCCCACACAAAATTTGATATATTATTTTTATTGTCTGAAAATAAGCTTTTTCATATGTGAAAGAGAATGAAAATGAAACATGTATCTTTTAAAACATCAAAAACTGAAATCTTTGTTTTGAATATTGTTCATATTAGATTTAATGTGAGTCTTAGAGCAATGTTTCTTAAACTTTAATGGGCAAATTAACCATCTGAGAATCTTGTGAAAGTTCAGATTCTGATGCATTAGTGCTGGGGTGAAGCCTGAGAATCTACATTTCTAACAGGTTCCCAGGTGCACTGGTCCACGGAACACACTTTAAGTAACAAGGCTCTGGAATAATCACAACCTTTAAGATTATTATGCTAACACAATTTTTTTAACCTAAAGCAGTTATTTATTACATGCAAAAATTAGGAAACTAAAATGAGTCTCTAAATTTCGGTAGTGACTGTGAAATTATATATATGAATGTTTAAAAGAGTCCATGAGTCAAAAAAAGGGAAGGAGGTTGGGAAATGCTGACCCTGAGGGGTGCTTCTCAAAGGATGGTCCAAGGACCAGCAGCACCAGCACCATCTGCACAGTTTTTAGCAATCCATATTCACAGGCCAAACCCCAGAACTTCTGGATCAGAAATATGAGGGTAAGACCCACCCACTGACAAGTTTCCAAGTGATTCTGAGGCAGGCCAAAATCTGAGAATCTCTGGACTACAGGATTTGGACCTGGTGGCACGCAGGAGGAAAGTGGGGGATGGGGAAGACACTGGGAGTGGAGTCTGGTCCCTCCCCGTTGGTCTTTTTGGAAAGCACATCCACATGGATAAAAGCATTTGCCAAGCACAGCTCTTTTTTTTTTTCAGAATCTGCTCTGGAAAGCACATAGAAAGTAAGAAATTTGCTACAATGGATCTCACTGCAAAATACTACTGACAGCTTTCCTAAAAGAGATGGGGTTTGCTAGAGCTCTAGAAAAGCAAAATACTGCTGACAGCTTTCCTAAAGGAGATGGGGTTTGCTAGAGCTCTAGAAAGACAGTTCCTGGGGTCCCCAACCCATGCAGATTGAGGACTTTTCTGCTTACAGAAAAGTAGGATGTAGGATATTGAAAAAATTATGCACCCATCTTTTTTTCCTCACTAATGCTTTTGTTAGTATTTGTAGATTTAGTGTGTGGTCCAAAACAACTCTTCTTCTAATGTGGCCTAGAGAAGCCAATGTGGACCAACCAACACACTCATTTTAAAGATAACCAAGCCAAGAAAACCTATTAATCAATGAGGATTAACAGCAGTCACAGAGATTAATACTCCCTAGTATTGGGCCAGAAGCATGGAAACTTGAGCTGAAAAGGTCATGGAGAACCAAAACATTGGGGCAAGAGGACAGAGGAAGAATGAAATTCATGTCAACAAGGGAGTGGATACATTGTGGTGCGCTCATGCAATGAAAAACAGAAGACTACATACACGTGTGAAGGAAAATACATGAACTAGAACACGTGCTGAATCAAACAGCACAGAGCCAAAACAGCCGAAGATCACATAGAAAATATCATTTGTATAAAGTTTAAAGTGATGCAAAATAATACATCATGCTCAGAAATTAATAAATGTGAAATGAAGATAAAAGGAACTACACAGGAGTGATAAATATCAAGTCTGACACCTCCTGAGAGGAAGGAGATACACCAGCCAGTCCTGTCTGGCAGAGAGTGAGCAGCCGTGTTCTTATACACACGAAGAATGTAGTTCTTATCCTGGGTTAGCCTTCAGAGATAACAGGCAGAAATGAAATAGCCATAATACTCCTGCTTGAGCAAAATACTGTGATCTAAATCATGCAACTGAAACTTAGGTCTGATTCTGACTCAGAAACAATTTGGAATCACTGAAGGACTCTAAGAAAAGTAACATAAACCAGATTTCTTTCTAGTAGGTTAGATTGGCAGTTATTGTGGGGGCAGGAGTAAAGACAGCGTCTTAAAAGGAGAGAGAAAAGAGCTTGATCACAAATAGAAGCAACAGACATAGGGAGAAAGAACACTCTACTAGAGAATAGCAACGGGACTTGCTACCAAGATGGAAAAATAATCTCAGATGACTTGGAGTTTCTGGTTTAGGGAACTGAGTAGAAGATGGCTCCATTTATCAAGAGTAGGCCTGCGGAAATTAGAAATAATGTGATGGGGAAATTGATTTCAGTTTTGTATTTGCAAATAAGGACAGATGGAAAAAAATAGAAAATAAGATCTAATAAGTGCTTAGAAATAAGAGATAAGAAAATCTCTGCTTTTATAAATAAAATGGCTTTAATTAAACACACAAACATCCCTTCCAAAGCATCACACCTCCAATGGCTGTGCTTTCGAGCTGCACAGCTGCAACACTGGTGTACAGATTGCATCACCCCAACACCCTCAGAACAATAACACATTGCCACGACCCATTGTGTGTACAAAATGAAAGGGTTTTTGGAGGCGCTACTTACTCCTTGAACAGAGTAACCTTTGTCTCCCTTTCTCAGGCTGGGTATATTCCCCAAAGCTAGATCCACAGTGCGCTCTAGACCTAAAAGAACCATTTGATTAAACACTTCTAAAAACCTGATAGGAGCCAAGTATGATATTATCTAAGAATGAACAGAAGAACTATTCATTCGTTCTAGTAACGGAATTAATGTTGACCTTGAGCAACACCAGCTCCCACTGATACACCACGTATTTATTTTTCAAATTTGCCTTAGCCTATTCCACAGAGCCTGTAGCATGGGAGTTAAACTGCCAAGCTACCATATAAGGGGGATTACAGTTCTCCAAGTTTTTGAATTTAAAAGAAGAAAATTTCAGTTTTCAAATCTCATTGAATTAAATCTCAGTAAAATTTAATCTATGGTTCAAGAATCATACAAAGTTCAGAAAATCCATATGAAGAAAGGCAAATGTACAATATGTGTTCAACGTCTATATTTAAATTATACCACCACCCACATAATATGTCCGCTAAGTTCTCCAGAGTGTCTTGTCTTTGGAACTTGGCCTAGTATGATATCACAAAGCAGGGATTGACAAATAGGTAATGTGCACACCTGGAAGGCATGTTTCCCTGACTAATATTTGTATTTCCAGTACCTAGGACAATGAGAAAAGGGGAAAAGCTCACTCAATAAATGGTGAACTACATAAAGTTCAAAGCAAGTAACATCTGTAATTGAGTTACTAAAGTGACAGAAGACAAGGTTATTTCATAAAGTATCCATCCAATGCTTTAAGTGCAGTCAAATGCCCCTTTGGGCTCACTTCTATAATACACCACCACAGCTCTAAATAGTTTCCCATGAGCCTAAAAAAAAGTCTCACTTGGTCCCTAGGAATAACATGTGACCTTGTCGGTCAAATTTTGCATCTCACTTTTGTCAGTGCTTTTATCTCCTCCCATCCCTTCAGCCTGAAAGAACTGGACCCTATCTAAGAGATGAACTTCATATCCTCGAAACGTCTGCCTGAGCTTGCCTTCACAAAGACCTCTCTTGTTCTAAGAGAGGAAGTTGAAACTTAGAGTCCTTGGACCTAAGTCTCCCTGGACTTTAGTATCCTGGATCACAAGGTGAAAGAGGGGGACTGGTGGGAGCAGAGAATTTCTAAAATAGACAGTTCTTCAATCTTTGCCAGAAAATGCACAATAGATGTCAAAATGTGCAGCTGCTGGGCTGGTGAACAAATGACATCACCCGGATGTGCACTGATGCCAATATCTGTAGCCTTTAATGTCCACAACTTAACTCTTCAACCTCCCCTGAACACCTGGTATTCTTCTGTTTCATGTCTTGGTAAAGGGCATCATTATATAGCCAAACAGCTAAGACACAGAGATGTCAGAATAATCTCTCATTTTCCTTTGAACTCCGGGTTTGATCATCAATGCACACATCACCACTATTTTTCCCCTACTAATATAACACATGTTGCATTATTAGTAAGGGTGGCATGTGCCTGACTTAATACCTACATTTCTCAGACTTCTTTACAGGTATATGTGACCATTTGAGCAAGTTCTGGACAATGAAGTATATAGATGGCAGTTGTTGAGTAGAACTTCCCAAACATTGTGAATAAAAAAGCCTTTATTTGCTTTTCTTCCTTCCAACCTGGAATGTAAATGTGATTGCAGGACCTGTAGCAATCCAAAGTGACACTGGTTTTGTCTTAGAAATGCCCCATCAGTCTTGGACTGCCTACCTCCGGAGAAAGTAAGTGTCCATCTTGTTTAAGACAATGTTAATCTAAAACTCTGTTACCACCAGCTAAATGTATCTTCTAATAGACAATACTACTCCAATAAAAATTACTAACTTGCTTTCTGAAAAAGATAACAGCCTAAACATAAAGTCACTGGCCCAATGACTTTGGACATTGATGACTGCCGCAGCCTCCATTCACCCACTTTCTTCTAACTGAAATGTGCGTTTCCTGTGGTCAAGCATGGATCGTCTGTTCTCAATGCATGTGCTTTGGGAGGGGCTGGTGCCAATCCCAGCTCCAAGGATGGGTAAGTGACTTAGGCCCCCATTGATCGTGGACTCCCATCCTCTTGACATGGAATTGGCTCAGAAATGAACACAGGATTCAACTAAGGCCAGTGAGAATCAGGCCCAGAACTCATTTTCAGACTCTGAAAGAAGACAGATCCTGTCCTGAGCTGGCTTTGGGCCTGAGAGAACACAGACCAGCAGTTGCTGGTCCCCAGCTTGCCTCTACCCCGGCCTGAGAATGAAGTCAACCTGAAGGAGGGAGAGCAGAAAGATAAAAAGATAACAGATTCCTGAACTTTTCAGTAACACAAACTAAAAAAAAAAAAAAATCCCTTTTATGATTCAACTAGGTTCCTAACCAAAACAAATGATAATAAATTTAAGTTTCATTTTTTTAAATAAAGAACATTCCTTTAATAGGTCCATGTAGAAAAAGCCACAACCTAAGTGAAATAAGAGGTTTCCTGACATGTGTCAGGAGTCATATGTGAGGAAACCAGACAGGTGACAGGAGACAAGGTGTCTTTTCTTTACATATCCTCCAATCCCAAACACAGACCCTGGAATACAAAAGCCACACCACTGGGCCACCATGTCAGGGTGACACAGTTTGCCAGAAGGCTTTCAAGTTTAAAATAAGAAAATTTCAATTGTACCAATGTCTGGATAAGAAAATTTCAATTGTACTAATGTCTGGAATCGGGTAAATTTGTCAGTTTCAAATTCCCCTAAATTAAGTCCCTGTAAAATTTCAGCCATGGCCCAAGAATCATGCAAAGTCTGGAAATATTAAGCTGTGTATAGACTCACAAGACTTAAGGAGGGAAATAATAATAAGGCTATTCTATTTCTAGATCATTAAACTAGGTGCAAAGTGAGTTTACATCACCTTTGGAAAGTTATAAAATATTAATAACCTTTACCTGAAAGGCCCTCTATGAAGAACACTAATTAAATTCAACTATATTTTAATATGTTTAGCTCATTTTAAAATAACATTCTTTCCCCAAAATCACTCCAGATCCTTAAAAACACTGTATCTAGCACCACAGTCTTTGCCGTGAAACCAGTCCTTTTATAGAATTGCAGAGGAAAAGAACTATTTTTGTCTTTCATGCTAACAAACAGTAATGGAATGCAGAAGAGAAGTGGTCCCTGAAGTTAACCAGTGCACAATAATATAACCTCTGTAAATACTATCAAACAGCACACAGATTTGTTTTTTCAATCATTCTTTCCTCTCTCGACCTCTGCCTTCCCCTCTCACAAAGAGCAAATGAATACTATAAAGATTTATCACCAATCTGCTTAGAAGTTTAGTTATCCCTTTATTATTTCATTATATAGCCTATTAAAGCATTAGGCATTTGGTGGTCCTTATGTTTTTTGATGCTCTAGAAAGAAAAAAATAGCTTCCTTCCTTTAACACACAGCATTTTTTTCTATCAGAGAGAATACCTAGCAGCTCCAAAACTACATGAAAAACAAAAATTCACCCAAAACATACTGATACTTTTCAAACCAATTATAAGTATACTCCAGCATGGCAGCATTGTAGGTATCTATAAAATTATGCATGGAACCATATACCTACAATGTGTATCTCAGTGTTACAAATTACACTAAATCAACAAGGTCATTTTCAGGACTACTTCATGGAATTTGGACTTACTATTGTTTAATCCTACCTAATATTTATTTTTTTTTATTGCTGGGGATTCACTGAGGGTACAACGAACCAGATTACATTGATTGCATTTGTTAGGTAAAGTCACTCTTATATTAGGTCCCGCCCCCAAGAGGTGTGCCACACACTGAGACCTCCCATCCCCCTCCCTCCTTCCCTCTCTCTGCTTTACCTAATATTTAAAATTATCTACACATACAAGTTTGCCTAGCAAAAATCTGTACATTCTTTAGAAAAATTTAATCAGTGTATTGCAAAATTGTTCCTATTTCTATCTTGAACTGGGTTTGCTGAGCATGCCACAATGGTGGAACCTGTTCTTTTTTACTAATAGATTATTTTGAAGGCAATTATCTCTCCCCAATCTATTAAAAAAGAAAAAACAGACTTGCTGACTTAACAATAAACATTGCTAAACATTGTTTAACAATAAACATTAGGTATGCAATTTTAAATTCTCTCCTTACTTACATCACTGAAATCAGTAGACTTTGAGTAAAGCATATTGCTCCCTGTAAATAAAGTAGATGAATCTTGTCCAATCAGTTGAAGATTTATGAGATAGCAGACTGAAGTTTCCCAAGAAAGAGCCTCAGACTGTGTTCAGGTTCAAGTTGCAAAATCAACTCTTCCCTGGGTCTCCAGCCTGCCAGCCTCCTCTGCAGATTTTGGGTTTGCCAGCCTCTACAATCACATGAAACAATTCCTCAAATTAATAATATCTCTCTATCTCCATATATATAGTGGGTTGTGTTTCTCCAGAGAACCTAATACATGCCTTATGCCATAGGATCAGCTATACAAGACTCAATCTGATTTAAAACACTCTAAAAAACAAGACGTCTCTAGAAGATAAGCCAATCTAAATAAAGCCAAGGCCTGAACTAAGGATGCTAGATTATCACAAAGAGAAGGAAATGGATGAGAACAGATGTATGAAGAAAAATCTACAGGATTTATCTCTAGAGCACAGGAGAAGAAATGAGTAAATTAACTGAGACTATCCATAATCACCACCACATTTCTTTGATCCTGAACTTGTTTTTACATTTAAAAATCTCTAAAATTGTGATGTATCTGATAATCACTGTCAGCCAGGTGGCAGTGCTGACATAGTTATCACTGTGCACACACAGGAAAATTTGCAAAACCAGTATCAGAAGCAGAAAGAAAACCCAGATAACATTGAAATACTCTTAAGAAATGCTGTGTCATCAACCCTTAATGGCCAGAGGATGATGTGTGGGAAAACAAAGATAGTAAGAACTGGAAAAAGAAGAGATTCAGGGGAATCTGTTTTCCAATCTTTGAAAAGTGATTTCTTTTATTTAAATGTCCCTCTTTTTTGTGTGAAGAAAGTGATATGATATGTATAAAAAACTAACTTTAAAACAAGGACAACATGAAGCTGCAGTGTGAAGGACAATCTTTCAGCAAGGACAACATGAAGTTGCAGTGTGAAGAAAGCACTGCTGCGTAGGTGAAGTTGTAGAGGGGATTTTTTTCTCAGGTGAATAAAATTATGCTGTGTCTTACAAGGAATTTGATCTTAGCTGTGATGAAAAACAGCAGCTTATTGGCTTTTAGAACTTCTAGCGAATAGAACTAATGACAGCGGCAATCACCTTTCGAGCCTTTACTATATGCCAGCAGCTGTCAAACTTGAATGCACATCAGATTACGAGGTCCCATCCCTGAGCTTACAACTCCATGCCAGACGTCGCCCTGGGGCATGACTGGGAGTCCTCACGCATGCACTGTGACCTGGGCAGGGTCAGCGCCCAGGCAGTGCTGCCCCTGCAGGGAAACGGCCTCAGCACCTGCAGCTGCACCGGGCTGGCGGAAGTAGTGACTGACATGGGAATGGCCCCCTTCCAGATCCAGTTCTAGCACCAACAGTCAGTATACGGTGGCTGCAAAAGGTACTAAGGTTTCCAATTACTAACCTGGAAAAAAAAGAGAGTGGAACTAAATCCCTAACTAGCTCTAAAATTCTAAAATCTTTCTCTTAGGGTGGGGGTGGTGAGGATAAAAGAATAATTTAGTAAAGTTTTCTAACTCAGGCTTCCCCCAAAATCTAACGTTGACCATTCCAATTTCAAATGCACCCAGAATGGCAGAATTTCCAAAAGGGTTTAAAAAAAAAAAGGTCAAAAATAACCAATTGGGGGTGGTGCCTGTGGTTCAAGGAGTGGGGCGCCGGCCCCATATGCCGGAGGTGGTGGGTTCAAAGCCAGCCCCGGCCAAAACTTGCAATAAATAAATAAAAACATAAAAAATAATAATAATAACTAATTGAAAATTCTGGGAAGTGACAAAGGCATACAAGAAAGGAAGAAGCTTGTATTTCATAAAAACTACGGAAACTCAAGTGAGGCGGGTGGGAGTGGCACTTAGGCCAGAAGCATTCCCGCCCAGCCTCACCCTCCAGCTCCACAGGCTCCACCAGGGCTGGGAGGTGACAGACTTGATGTAGACCAAACTCTGCAAAAGCACCAAGCCCACCGACTTTCAAAAACAAAAGAAAACTCAATGGCAAATAATAGCAGAGAGCCAATATCCCAGCTGCCTCTAGTTGTGATCCTGGACCATCCTATTATTGGCCAGAAAAATACTGGGGTCATGAGTACCAGCTCTCTACATTACCTTATTCCAAAATTACGCTGGCTGCCACTGTTTCTGCCCTCCTTACCTATAACCTTCGTCTATCACTCATCCACCAAGAAGATAAGAACTCCAGCATGGAATCCAATGGCAAACAGATCATATCTAAATCCATTCTTTGAAGGGGGACATAATCCTGCTTTGAAGAACTACAAGTCCATTGTTTATAATACCTCCTGACTCTCACTTGGGTTCTCGTTAGATGAAACTGCAAAATAGCTGAGTTCTAAGCAGAAGAAGTTTTACTTCAAATATTAATAGAAAAAATATTTATCAGAAGAATCAAAGTAAGCTAAGATATTGGCCTGGAAAATTATTTTTCTTGGACTCTTTGAACACTGAGGCTATGGATGTGAAGTGTCTTATTCAATTCATTAATTCCTCATTACTATGCCTCCCTGACTTCTCTTTTTACGCTATCAAAGAAAAATGAAAATGCTGACTTCATAATCTCAATTTATGTAATTGTCAGATGGAATTTTCCTTTACAAAAGGAGGTGGTAAGTTGTCCTAAGGATATTACTTGTAAACATTACAATCATTTAGAGAAAGTATCCCTGTCCTTTACTTAATGTTATTAAACATTATTTTAAAATTTCCACAATTTGTTTTTCATAATGACAAGAATAAGTATTTAAAGATAAACAAGTTTATTCCAATTATTAGAATAAGAACATTCTTACCATAATGGTACATAAGAAAAATATACACAAAAGAATAATTTTCACTTGAATACAGAAACATCTTCTGAACATAGTTAGTACTGCATAAATAGCTCTCAAATGGAATTAATAATTTTATATAATTGTAAAATATCGCATTTGATTTTATTATTTATAATGAATTTTCTCAAAATAACATCCATTCTCAGAAATGTGTCAAGAACACCATCTGATGATATTCAGTGTTAGCATTTCTCTGGTTACATTACTTTTCTCAAGTTTACTTTTGGTAATGGGACCATGTGGGTAATAGAGTAGTTTGGTCAATGAAATATTTAGGTTCCTAGAGAGAACATGGGTACACGAGAATGGGCTACTCACTCTGGGCAACAATAACTTCCTCCCTCAGTTCACTCTCCAGATTATACTGCTCCAATCAGAGTTACATTACTAAATTCAAAATGTCATTTACAAACAAAATCTCATATAACACAAAAGGGAATGTCACGTTTGTTTTGTATCTATAATCAACACATTAAGAACAACCCACTGACTTTAATACTATTAAATTAAAAAACTGAGTAAAAAATAGCACTGAAATCAAACTCAAAGCAATTTAAGTTACTAGTCTACTTTTGGAAGATAGCCTATCATGTTTTTCTGTCTAGACCATGACTAAAGGGAACATTCTTGAAAGAAACTAGAAAGTTCAGCAAAAGCCTAAATTATGCAATATGTTTATGCTCTTAATTTTGTAATTCCACTTCTAGGAATCAAACCTGGTGCAATCCTCTAAAACATTGAGGCATATTTGTGAACAGGAATGCACATCAAGCCATTATTTATAATACTAGAAGACTTAAAACAACCTAGATGGATCCAACAGAAAAAATGAATAGGATGGAATGTCTGATCTATTTTTAGATCTCTAAGTATTCTCCAAACATCCTGCCAAAAGGAACATATTAGTGTGCATTGATGCTCTAATTTCACTATCCTTGATTTGCATTTTATTATGAGTATTGTTGAGCTCATGGGCTATTTGCATTTCTTTTTCTTTAAGCTTCCTATTGATATCCCCTTGCCCAATTTTCCAGACTTACTAGAGTTTTTCTTTTCCATATTTAGAAGATCTTTATACTATACTAAAGAATATGTATTAGCTCTTTGTTCTTATGGAATCAAATTTGATACTACCCCTTACAAAACACTGTAAGCAATGTAAGAAAATAAATAATAAACTTAGAAAATATATTTGTCTTTTTTTTTGGAGACAGTCTCAAGCTGTCGCCCTGTGTAGAGTGCTGTGGCATTATAGCTCATAGCAACCTCAAACTCTTGGGCTTAAGTGATTCTCTTTTCTCAACCTCCCAAGAAACTGGGACTATAGGCTCCCACCACAATGCCCAGCTATTTTTGTTGTCATTGATGTTGCAGTTGTCATTGTTGTTTTAGCTGGCTCAGGCCGGGTTCAAACATGCCAGCCTTGATGTATATGGCCGGTGCCGCACCCACTGAGATATAGGTGCTGCCCATGTTTGTAATTTTTATCAGACAAGGATGAGTACAACTCAGCAGGAAAGAGCATAACACAATGATTAGAAGTCCAGACCCTGGACTTAAGATTCTCCTGGATTCCAATCCATGCTCTGATATTTCATGAGATACTTCAACATGAGGAGCCTTCACCTTCACTGCACAATGGAAATCCTACTAACATTGCCTTATCACTTGATTAGGAAAATTTCATGAGAAAACACAAGTTCAACACTGTGCTGGCACATATAATAAGCTCAATAACTAATAGTGTCTAAGACTCTTCATATTGATTACCATTAATGATGATGACTACTTGTGCTATCATTAATGGCTTGGGGGTTGGGCAATAATTCCACTCTTCTGATCCTCAGATTCTTTGGGTTCACTCAACACATCAACATGGCAGGCATTCTCCATAGGCCAGCTGTTCCTGGTTGCCACCACGGAGTTGGTGGCAAAATGGTATAGCTTTGTTTGGAAGTGATTCAGTCTATCGTGCATAAATGATTCATTCATGTTCCATAAGGATGATATTTCTATACAATGACTATATTTCATCCATACTCTGTGCCCCAAAGAAATGAACATGAAACAAAGCCCATGCTCTGAACAATTTTGTCTAGCAGCTAAGACATGACACACATTGTGCACATATTACTATTTTATAATCTTCCTAAAATCCTTGTAAAAATAGTTCAAGTGTTATTATGCCCGTTTAATAGGTAAGAAAATTTAGACCCAATGTGGCACCATTGTGTTAATTCAAGGCCCTTAGAGGAGATTCTATTTATAGCTAATGTTCACCCCTTCGAACTTTTATCCAGCTCTCAACAGGTTAGATGTCCTGCCTAGATGACATGTCTTTCATTAATATTTGTCCTTTCCTTCTGTATCAGGTAGGCTGAATTTATTTTTTAAGAGTTTTATTAAAACAAAAATAAAATTCCAAACATCATTTCACTATTGATATTAGCAACTAGCATTTGCATATTTAACTCCTTGTTAGACAATATTTGAAGTGCTTTGGAATTTATCCTTACAAAGAACTCTTTGAAGTAGGTATAACTATGATATCTGTATTACAGATGAAGGACTCAGAGGTTAAATAACATATCCAAGGACACAACTAATAGGTAGCTGAGCCAGGAATTAGAACCAGGGGGAACTAATACTTTTAGCAAGTATTATCTTTGCATTTTATGGTATCAAGGTAAAGTAGTGTCCTTGTTGACAGCCTCCTAGAATAACAGGATTTTTTTTTCTGCGCATCCTTTTTGTGTATGTTCATAGTAATTTTATAATACTGTGAATTGCACTTGCATGTGTCGGGAGATCAGAGGCCAGTGTTTGGGAAATGAGATGATCTGTTTTTGCTGATGTTAATGATTCTGGTCATTTTCTTTATTGTGTTCTGTACCTAGAGGTGTGGAAAGCTGCCACCCACCATATCACATGGGCATGTAATCACTGGTTTGTCTAAGCATTTGGTCTGTTTCTGTATGCTAACACAGAAGGAGGGTGTGGTGAAGCCAAACGTTGTCTGGGTTTGAGGGGACAGAAAGCCTGCTTTCTGGAGTTGAGACCGTGTGGAGTGGCATGCCACCATTCAGGTTTGTCGGTGTCTCCGAGGAGAGTCAGTGCAGGGGCATGTATGGAACACTTACAGGGTGTTGTGTCTGAGTATGTGAATCCAGCAAAGAATGAATGCATTAGCAAACTCATATAGACTCTTAACACTGAGAATGAGGATGCCATCTCAGGGGACAAAGACCAATTTGCTAAGTCAAAGGGTAGACTTTAGTTTCTAGAAATCTAAAATAGCAAATGTCAAACTCGGAGGGGTGGTAGATGAATGTACCTGGAGAAGTCTAAGGGTGGATGGTTGTTCTGTGTATGCTCTATTTTAAAAACACACCTTCTTTTGCTTCTTCTTTTTTTTTTTTTTGTAGAGACAGTCTCACTTTATTGCCCTAGGTAGAGTGCCATGGCGTCACACACCTCACAGCAACCTCCAACTCCTGGGCTTAGGCGATTCTCTTGCCTCAGCCTCCCGAGTAGCTGGGACTACAGGCGCCCGCCACAACATCTGGTTATTGATGCAGTTCGGCCAGGGCTGGGTTTGAACCTGCCACCCTCGGTATATGGGGCCGGCGCCCTACTCGCTGACCCACAGGCGCCACCTACTTCTTTTGCTTCTTATACACTGTCAACATTTAGCCCACTTTTTAAAGTTTCTAAGATAAACATACTTAACTAGCAAAGAAGGCTATACAGATGAGCAATTAGCTCAGGTGCCAGGAAATGTCCTAAAATCTCATTCTAACATTCAGAACTTTCTGTCCAGGGTCCTTTTGATTTTACCATCCACCTAAAAAGGCTGACCAGGTATGAAAATAAGGTGCTAATGCACTGATAAGAGGTGGGTTTCTAAAAATCACAGATGTTTCATGTAATCCTTAAAATCCAGCAGCATGGATTTCCTTTTTTCTGTTCCCTAGCAGTTCAACGGTTTGGTATCCAGACTAGAAATAAAGAGAAGGTATGATATTTAATATTTAGTCAACCAAAACTGGTGGTTGATCTGATCTACCTGAGCCCCTAGATCTTCTAAGTATTTAGGATTTATAGCCTTGACCTTGTTTTTAGTAGTGTCAGGTAGTAGAAAATGTAATCAATATTTTACAACTAAGGTTGATCCCCAGTGTGACTCCCTCCTGGGTTTAGTGTCACATCTTTGTTGCTCAGGCACCACCATTCCAGTGCATGGTGTGTGAGCTGCTTTAGAGATTCGGAGGAAAGCTGCTTTCTCTTATTTGGGTTCCTCCCCTGTTCTCAAGGTAGACTGTGCTGGGCCAATTAGGGGACCGATTTCTTCCTTGGAAGTTCAAATTGTGGCATTTCCAAGTGTCAGAACTAGATTCAACCAGAAATAAAATCAAGAATCAACCGCAATTTTTCCGCAGCTTTGGTGAATGCCAGAAAGCTCCAGGGTCAGTTCTGAGTTTGAATCCTGACTTGTTCACTTTCTAGTTACGTGATCTCGATTCGATTACTCAGTGTCACCAAACCTCAATTTCCTTTTACGCAAATGGAAGTCACGTGCATCTTGTGAAGCGCTGCTAACAGCCCAAATGCCGTGTAGAGGTGTGTCTGCCTGTGTGGTGCACCTACAATCACACTTCTCCTGGGAGCTAAGTCTTGACTGTAGTGCTTCTCCAATTCCAATAGGACCCAGACCTGTTGGCATAGTTTGAAATTTTAATTCACAGTTAGGTAGAATAACATTCATAGTGTATTCTTTCCCTCAGCAGACTTCCACTCAAAAAAATCCAAATCAAGATCTATTTTAGACTTCCTAATACCTTTCTGTCTCTCCCACTCTCCCTACCCTGCCTTCCCTGGATGCCTGCCCCTCTTGGGAGTCTGCCTCCGTGTCTGTGAATCATTGCCTGTGCTTTCTGTTCACAGGGATCATTTTTAACGTAGCCTAACCATTAGAGAGGTGTAGTTCACACTCTGCCATCAGAGCAGCCACTAATTGATACCTTTAGAAAAATGACATATTCCCTGAAGCGCTCAAGGCTGCCCGACAGGCAGAAATGCCACCCACCTCTATGATTAGTGCATTACCCCATGCAGACACTGCTGATTTAAGATGTGTGTTGTTCTTTCTTGACACTATTGCCTTCAATGATATTCCTAGCATGGACTTTCTTAGTTTATTTTACTATGTAATAGCATTAATCTCTTTATAGTTTCCAAGGAATTCAAAAAAGCTGAGGCTGTGTCCTGAGTCCTGTGCATTTTCCTAAATACCAGGTGGCAGGTTGTTGATGGATAGTATATTTGTGGATTTCATGAATACTTTTTTTTTTTTTTTTTTGCTGAAGGAGGGAAATAAATCAGCATCAAATGATGAGAGGTGTGTGTTGGGTGGGGGTAGGATGAGAAACAAACTAAGAAAATGAGCTATTCTCCTAAGAAAACAAAGAACTATAGAACTATCTCTTTCTACCACACAGAAATTAGGGTATTTATGTCAGTACACCCTCTATAACTACTTGGGAGAATCAATAGCTTTGTAGGAATTTGTCTTGTCTTTTCATATCTGGACAGAAGTTGGGAAATTGCAAAAGAGAAAAGAAAGGAAAAGAAAAGAAACTGCAGGAACAATGGCTTCAGAAGGTAGAAACAAAGTTTAAATTATTACCCTCTGGTATACCTCTAGTCTTTTACAAACTGCATGGCAAATATTTCATGCTCCATAAACATTTGTTATAACATATATATTTTGAACCATGCCCTTGAATGACTTAGAATGAAAAGTAACTTTCCCCTAAAGCATCTTAGCTGTTTATTAGGTTGGGATGGAGCTAGACCTGGAAGGTAGGTGACATATTTTTATGTTGTTACTACTTGAACACAGACAGTTTCTTAGTATCACTTAGGAAAAAAGAAAGAATGATAGACTTGAGACTTGAATTCTCAAAGCAGTCAGCACAATTTATTTAATAACTCCACATATCATTGTGCTGAATCGTTTGCTTTCCAAAGTTGTGTCTCTTGGCTTTGGAATGCAGGAATAATTGTGGATTGCGGCTTGACATTCTAAAACTAGGGCCAAGATCATCCCCCAAATTGCCGGGTATCAGCAAGAGAATAAGAAGTGAACCAGAAAACATGACTTTCTCATGTTCCAGAGTTCCACCATCTGCCCCAGAATGTGGGGGCATTTGGGGTAATAAGTACATCTGAGCCTAGAGATGGCACATAGAAAGTTGCCTGAAGTCATTAAGGGTCACAGTGGCAATTTCTCATGACAAAAGACAGAAAGGATTCAGGCTTTAGGAAGTAAGATGAAAGTAGATAAATTTGTGAATTGTCATGCAGAATGTAAGCCTGCAACAATAAAATAAAAGAGTAGCAAATATAGTATTTGTTAGTACTTATGTGCAATAACGAATTATTTATCTCTGTGACCTGATTTCATTTTCACAAATATCCCAAAGAGTTAAGTGAACATAAACATAAATATGCCCCTCATCCTTCTTCTGACTTGTACAAAAAATAAATATACATAAGAGAAATTAACACATTGCTGACCAGTCACAAGTTATCTGGGCACATGGATAATTTTTGCATAAAATTGCTGGTAAAAAATGTGTTAAGACGTTAGAGGTGCTAAGTGATTCTATTTTATAAACAGCTGAGAGATGAAGGGAAAAAGAATAAAATAGGCTGAGTTTGGGACAAGTGGGAATTGAGACCGAAAGAAATGAATCAGGGAACAGCTGCTATGTTAACACATCGTTAACCAGCAATTTTATGCAAAAACTATCCATGTTAATTCCTGACCGGTCAGCAATGTGTGAATTGTCTCCGCTAGTGTTTCCCACTGATAGAACCAGGAGCCTTAGCACAGTGGTGGAACCCAAAGCCTCACTCTTAAGCAGTGCACCGTATTTCCTACTCAATCTTATGCTACTGAAAAGAAAGGAATCTTCTATTAATTAAAAATAGAAAATTATAATTCTTTTGGAGCTCAAGATCTTAGAGAACATGTATTTAGCCCAACAAGGAAACAGATTCCTGGGGAGAGGTAGGGACCACTTGAAAGGTAAAAGGCAAATTGGTGACCAAATTAGCTTCAGATACACAGTCCTTTGATATCTACCCCATGCATTTTCCCTAAATATATCTCTTCCCTTTGTCTTGCCTAACATCATTACTTTTCCTCATATCTTCTCAAGTAATCCAGGGACTGAGATTTGAAGGATGGACAATAAATAGTGGTATGAAAGAAAGGCAGGAAAAACTGAAAAAGATACTGTGACAGGAACAAGGAGTTTGCAATATTAGCATGTAATTACCATCCCAGTACATGTAACACATGGTGTTTTTAGGTGCTTCTAGAAATTGTTTCAGGGTTTTCATTTACCGTGGAGCCTGCATAGTTGACCATCTCCCTACATTGACCACCTCCATGCAGTGGCCTAATTTTCATAAACTGGGCATGCCCTACATGAATGTATCAGTGCAGTAGGCCTAGTTCCTTAAGTTGACCACTTCCATATGCTGACCAGTTGCTTACACGGGTCCACTTATGTAGATATACTATATTGGGTCTGTACATTTTCATAA